>VXAX01005444.1:1795819-1887602 GCA_013399835.1 Leptocoma aspasia | reverse complement strand
GCCCGCGGCCTGGCCCGGCTGCGCTCCGGTGTCTGCGGCTCGCGAGCTGACAAATAAAAATATGATTACAGAGAATGCCCCGTGGCAAACCTTGTTATGGCTTCAGAGATAACAGATAATGCCAATTACTGCGCAGGGCAGTGGTGACATTGAGAGGAAATCCCCTGCGGTAATGAGCAGGGAGATGATTATTTCATTTTATTTTTATTTTGGTTGCGTTTCGTTTTGTGGTGGGTTTTTTTTGTGTGTGTGTGTTTTGTGGTGGTTTTTTTTTTTTTTTGTTTCCCTGAGCGTGCACACAAGACGGGTTAAGGCAGGTTCTTTATGAATATTGATAAATGACAATTACGAGGGCGCTTTCTCCTTCCCTTGCCCGGGGCTGTGCTTGTCTGAGGACGCACGAGGAAGGCTCTGGCTGCAGCGAGTCTGTGGGCACGGCCTGTGTGACTCGGGCTGAGGCACCGAATTACGGCTTGGCTCGCTCTGCCTCCTGCCCTTCCCTCAGTGCAGGCAGGGAAAGGCTCCCCACAAAACAACGCTTCAGCGTTTCACAGCGGCAGTGCCAAAATCTCCGGTATGTTCCTGCAGGCAGGAGCTGCAGAGCACTGGCAGTAAGGGAAGCAGGCTTTTAGGGAGAAATCTGGGGTGTCTCTAAGAAACAGAGCTGAAGAATGCCAGCTGCCATGTTCTGCCCTGTAGTGCCATCCTCCTCAGAACTCCTGCTCTGCCCTGCTTCGTTTATATGGAGCGTGCTGGGGTGTTCTGCAGGGAGGGTCTGTCAAATGCTTAAGACTGCAGCAGATGGACACTTTGAAATCATGAGTCAAGGCCTCCAGATGTGAAACTGGTCTAGAAATGGGGGGATTTAATAAGATTGGTTGCTAGTTTGTTGTTTGTTTTTTGTTTGTCTGTTTGTTTGTTTGTTTGTTTCTGGTACTTGAGAGTCCAAGTTTTCTTTCAGACCATCAGAAGTAAGAAAGGTGCATTTTTCCTCTGTTGAAAGCTGATACTCACCATTCATTGCCTGAATCCAAGAATTTCAGTTCTGTGCTCAAGACTCACTGTAAAACAGTGAGGAATTTTCAGATATCCCTTGTACAGGGAACCAGAGAAAACCCATCAAGTGCACACAGCTGCAGTGCCAAAGGCAAAGTTACCAGCTCAGCTAAAGTCAGGGAACATGTATTTTTGTAAATTTTCTTCTTTATGTAAGCCACTGGAAACTCCAAACCGGCATAGTCTTACTGTAAGCACAACCAGGTAACATTTTCTGGGAAGTGCAGCAGTGGTGATCAGACCTGACAGACTGATCTGGCTCTGAAATACATGAATATATGCTTTGAGGCGAGGCTGGCAGGGAGAAACAATGTATTTTAATGGATCAATGGAAATAATTGTTTAAAAGCAAGCAACATTTTATGCATACAAATCCTTCCCCAGGTCTCCTGATATGTTTATAGATGTTGTCCTTTTTCCTAGCTATAATTATATTTACTTGTTCTGCACAATTCTGTGAAAACTTACTAAATTTGAGCATAGCAACCATGGCTATAAACCAAGAATCTTTTGTAGGTAGATACAACTTACATGTTTGGATCTTGTTTGCAGAAGCAAGAGAAAATAAGATCAAAGGCTTTTTTTGCTCATGAAGTTTAAAATAATGCTTCTCATGCTATTAATTGTTACTGATAAGTTATTTGCATCACATCAGGCACTGTAAGAGGCATACTGCAGAACAATTATTCTGTGGTCTGGCCCTTCTGGGAGTTTGAGGTCAGTAAGAAAAGCATTTGCAAAGTAGCCAACAATTTGATTAGTACAAATGACCTGCAACTACTCCAATTAAGAGGTTTCTTGGGTTAGAAATCTGTGACCTACAATGAGTTGTCATAGAAACTGATACGAACGTTTCAGCTCAAACATCACTTTAAAATAATGGCTTCGTTTGTCATCTCATGCCAGGTGACAGCTCCTTTGAATCCAAGATCTAGAGTCTGTCCCTACACCAGAATTCTTCTGGCAGCCCTGGGTGACAGGCAGAGCGTGTTTCTTGTGCAATTGCTGCAGTACAGGTACAGGGATATTCTCAGAGCAGGAGGACGGACTGGAAAAGCACTGGAGCGAGCTAAAGGAACTGTCTGAACAGCATCTCTGGCTGTGACTAGAAAGCAAGCGTGGCCAGTGTGTAAGAGGGAAGCTGGAACATGTTAATGCATAGCTGTGCTTTTCATTTTCCATGCATCATCTCCAAGAATGGTGCCCATTTCCATGGAACAATTTTTTCAGAGCTCTCTCTTCATCCACCTTATGCTGCAAGGAAATGGTAAAGCCTTTGTTGTAACTTGTGAAAGAGGGATGTTGCAGAGAGTCTGACAGCATGTGCTTCCCCTGCCATGGCTTGCCCCATGGCTCCCTTTCACTCACATGCTTTCCCTTCAAAAGTCCACTGCTGGCTCCAGAGGCTGACTTCTTGTGCTGTTGTCTTGGTTGAGGAGCTCTGGGAGTCCGTGGTGACTGGATCAGGGTTACACTGACTTCTTCTGCAGTCCTGCATGTCTCTTTTGCATTCCTTCTCAGCTTATGCAGGGCTCAATTGGAGGGTTTGCCGTGTTTGTCAGAAAAGAAGCTGCTTTCTTCTCTTCTGGTTTTCCAGCCATGTGATAAAGCCCCTACAGCTTTAGAGCCTTTAGAACAAGGAAAGGGTAACGAGTCCTCTGTTCACCTGCAGAGAGAGGAGTTGATGCAGTCGTGTAAGACATGGAGAGCCAGAGAGATCAGCTGGAATGGAACCAAATTAAATGCATTTACTCTGCACTGTTCCATTAATGCCAAGTAATTACCACATACAGTGGGATTTTTGTTTTGTTTTGTTTTGTTTCATTTTGGCACAAGAGAATTCTTTTCAAATGTGAGTGCATTAGACAGTCCGGTCTTCTGGGCTCTTAGGTAAATTATAACAAGCCTTCCCTATTCCCATATGTTTCTCTCCCTTCCCCCTGGCATTTGAAAAGCTGGCAATACAAAGATGGGAAATGCAAATGCAGAGAAGAAGTCTCTTTCCCAGTGGCAGATGCTGGTTCGGCCGCTCTGGTGCAAACTCCTGGCCTGACTCCTATCCCCAGGATGCTGCCTCGGCAAATTCAAAGTGGCCCAAAGATGGATATCAGAGAAATGCCCCAGCTAGAGGAAAATTTTCACTGGGGCATATAATCCTCTTGTGGTTGAATGTGCAAGTACTGCCTGATCCCACTGGCACCCTGATCTCTGAAAGCAGTGCTGCCAAAATACAAAATTTGTGCTCAGGCTACCATGAAATTCCTAGGCTAACCATCCATACTGGGCACTAGAGACTGTCTTGGAAAAGGGATGGAGAAGGGTCAGAGCAGCAGCAAAACTGCTGTATCAAAACTGTTCTTGTATTTTGGGGCCAGGCAGCCATAAATGTAACAATTCTCCTCTCTGCTCAGTGAAGTGATAATTTCTATAGTGAAGAGCTGATAAGTTTTCTTGGTTTTATTTTGATGAGTATCTGGAGGAAAAGAAAAGAAAAGAAAAACTTTAAGGTCTGTTGCTACTCCAGTTTTACTTTCACACATACTATCCCAATCCCACAAATCTCCAGATCCCAACTTACGGCTTCCAGTGTGCTCTCTGGGAGCTGGGTCAGCACCGCTGCCTAAAGACATGCATCAGATTGATCATTCATGGAAAAACATTGTGCAGCACAGTGAGGTGAAGCTTACTCCATGTTTGGAATGTGGATGGTGGTACCCCCTTTCTCCTCTCTTTCTTGCAGTGACTCTCAAAAAAGTCCATTATATACGTGCCAACTTACAGGAACCTCATTTCCCCACTTGATTCTCCCTAAAAACCCAGGCTTAAAGCTGCGTTGTGGATCCCAGCTGATGGGAAGACAGGATGACACAGGGAGAAGGAGACTCCAGGACTGAATATTGTCTTGATTTTGAAAGGTGTTGTCCCTTTCCTTTCACTGCCTCTTAGTGGTCTGGAAGTGGGGCTGATTCAATATTTACATATGTTGTGCTCCAGCTGGGGCCTGTGGCAGATCTGCCAAGGCTGGAAGCTTTCAGCCATGGAAAGGGAACATTTCTGCATTTCCTTTAGCTGCACCATGTTCCTAAAATAAGATATTTTGTTGTGAGTGTGCATCTAGGCTTGTGGACATCCTGTGCTTAGGTCGTGCTCCACCTCGGTCATTCCTGCTCTCTAAATGAGCCACACAATTTGAGGATAAACAAAGGATTCAATTTTTAGGCACAAAAGTCACATGTCAGCAGTATATAGACTGTATGTATGAATCATACCATATCATGCACTGCACAAGCAGTGGAACAGGCACAGGCAGCAGCACCCTCTACTTCCATACCATGTATGTGTTCAGTAGTTAGCCAGAAGCAGTTGCCAAGACTGAAAGACAACTACAGCCACTGAAAAACTCTGCACAGCAGAAGGACACACACTCAGCTTGAGCTGTGGGGAGGTTTCTTGTTTCATAGCATCAAACAAGCAGCACTCACTTTGCAGGGGCTGTTACCTGCCCCTGAGCACTGCTCCTCAGACAGGGGAACTGCAACACACCTGCCCGGCTGGATAAGGTGTTCCCATTAGTGAAAGCAGTTGTAAGATGAGAGCTGTCCAGAATGTCTGCTGGAGGAAGGATGAAATGACACACTACTGTCTCATTAGCATCCAGCTTTCCTCGCTTGCTTTAGAACTGTGGGCTCTTCATTTCACTGCTGGAGCTGGAGTATGTTAAACTTTGGCAGGTGTTGATGATCTTGCCTTTGTCTGGGACTGTCATTGATGATGACATCCAGGGGTTCTTTTCCTGGCTATTAACTGGTCATTCATTGCCTTTGGAACCTTTCCTTGTCACCCATCTCCTGCATTTTTTGTCAACTAGTTATGACTATCTTGATGGTTATTATAGAGCTAATAAGTCTTCTGTCTCTGTTATTTCAAACCTTGAATTTCTATGAGAAATACCAGTTGGATAAAGCACCTTTCGCATTTTCAGATGAAAATGTGCACAAATCTGAATCACATTATCCACAATCTTGTTTTCTCATTGTTAACAAGGCCATTTTAACACGAAGGGTTCAGCATTTTTATGCAAGATTGGAGACTAAATTTTAAAAAGCAAGAGAGAACAAATTCATAGGTCTCAGTGAGGTGAATAACCAGTAACTGCTTTGAACGTGTGCTGTTTTGTTGGAAGTCTCCTTTGGAAATAATTGTTACAGTCCCCAGATATCCTATTACTGTGTGCTCTGGTTTTACTTAGAATTTACCTGCATTATTTACAAGTTGTCTCTAACCAATCATTGCTCTTCTCTTCAGATCAGAGGATCTAATTTCCAGGACCATGGCATGCTGCTCATGTTCCTCTGAGAGGGAAGAGACTGTCCACCTTTACATTTTTCTAGGGGCAGAATTACACTTGCATGCATGAGGAGTGTTAGAGGAATGTTTTTAAAAGTGAAGAGGAAATGGCACAAAGATAAGCCTGCTTTCCATGATTGGTGTCACTTGGCTATTCTGACACCTGGTTCTTTTGCTGACTTCAGTTTCTGGTCAGAGTAACAGGGCTTAGTTGTAAGTTTTTGGAAGTGGGTGTTGTTTGCCTGACAGTCCATTGTTGGATGTCCATTTCCCACAGGTTTGTGTTCTGCCTGTCCACAGAAGCTGGCAGTCCTGCCTGTTTGGGTGCTGCTTTTTCTTTGGTGTGCCTGAAGTGCTTCTCTCATCTCTGTGACACTCCAAGAGCTGCAAATAAAAAGGAAAAAAAAAGCACATTCATCACAAATTTTGTGCAAGATTTTTGTCTTTGGATAAAAAATCAAGTGAATGTTATAGTTGTACAGAATCACTTGAGTACTTAGAAGCAGACATGGGTGCAAAGTGGTTTCGGCTATGAGTAGTGAAAATTAATAAATTGGTCAATATATTATTTAGAGCAGGAGTTGCCATCATGAAGGTCATGGCTGCTGGCTCTTGCCATGTTTACAGATAATAAGAGAATCAAGCTTTGATGGAAAGGAGGGAATTCTCTCTCTCCTTCCCACTGCTGACACCCTCAGTTAAAAGCACTGCTGTGTAGAAGGGATTTCTCCATCAGAGCTGATTACCCAAAATTATTTCAAAGTCTTATGCCTGTGTAAACAATTCCTAATATAAGCTTTTTGCAGCAGCATTTACATCAAGAAGGTTTTTTCTCTGGATACCACTCATTTTGTTTCCTGTTGAGAATATATTGGTGGTGTTGCCTCCTACCTTAAGGAGCTGTCATATGATAGAGTATACCAGCCCTAAATCCAGGCTGAAATTCTCCTTCTATTTCCCTCAGTTTCTCCCTCATGTTGTGTTGGTATCACTGGAAGTTGAAGATGTTCTTTTCATGTCAGGACACTGCAGGCCTTGCATTCATCAGGAGAGGGCATCTGGGGTATGGTCTAGACTACTGCAAGGATTGGATCTTGGATATGTGTGTTCTCCTGCCTGGGACAGGAAAAGAAATTAAATTATTAAAGTAAAACAGGATGGTTGCTATTCTGAATACAGAACAAGCTTTGGCGTGGGAAAGCTGTTATGGATAATTTAATTTACATTTTGACCCTTTCTTTACAGCCACAGGGACTTAAAACCAGAAAACCTACTGCTGGATGAAAAGAACAACATCCGGATAGCAGACTTCGGGATGGCATCGCTGCAGGTTGGGGACAGCTTGTTAGAAACCAGTTGTGGGTGAGTGTCTCAAAGCATATTACAAAAATGAGGGACAGATTCCAGACACAGAAGTTGTCTTTAGTAGGGGTTTCAGTAAAGACCAGCAGACCTACACACTGCGCTGGTGTTTCCCAGCAGGACAATAAATTTATATGATGTACGTAGTGTAGAAAAAAGCTAAAAGAAGGGGGATTTAGTGCTTTACAGTGAAAAGCAGACCACTGCAGGTGACACATACAGATATAAAAATCAAGGCTTTCAGGTTTGGATTCATCTGCATATGCTGGTGTGTTTGCATTTACTGGCCATATAATTTTTGGGAACTGAAAGCAGTGGTTGACTGTTTTAAAGCTAGTGGTTGACTGGCTTTGAAAAAATATTAAGGGGCAGAAAAGTGTTCTTAAATGGAATTTGTGTGTCCTGTGTAGGCTGTCTGCTTGCATGCAGTTGTTCATATTCATGCTCAGCACTGCTTCTGTCAGCTCCCATGCAGGAGTGACAGGGAGGAAGCAGGGTCCTTTGTAATGACAGGCAGGGCATGAATGCAGGTACAAAGGAGCCTGCCTGGAGGAATATTGCAAGGACAGTCTAAAGACATTTCCATGGAAATTCAGTTGCTTTGGGCACACTGGACCGTGCTCCCCGATTCCCAGTGCCATGGTGACTGTGCAGGGGCTGTGGCACTGAGCTGTAGCAAGGGCACCAGCTGCATTGAGCTGCTGCAGCCTGGCACCACTACACCAGCTCTTAGCTGTGTGTTAATTTGTTTTAACAGCAAGCACAGAAACCGGGCAGTACCAGCAGATTTCTACTTCCTCCCATGACTGACTTTTCATGGCCATTGGTAGTGTGATCCTGATGACTTCAGCCCAGGCCCATCCTCAGCTGGTTACAGTTCATGTTTTTTTCAGTGTCTTCTCTGGACCAAGGCAGTTTAGGGTAGACATGGAGCCATTGTGGTTCCCTCTAAATCCCAGCCACTGCTTCTCAGTCCTAGCCTTTCCTTTCCAAGTCATGAATAATGGATAGCAAAAGTATTTGAAGTTCATTATATGATAGAATACTGGTTGGTGAGTAAACCAAAACCCACCAATTCTCTCCTGTCCATGTCGAGTCAAGATCTGAGGTCTTAGCAGCACAGATGAAAAGCAAGGAGCTGTGATGCCAAGGTCAACTACAAGGCCCTGCACTTGGGTAGGGAGACACTCAGTACCATCAATACAGGCTGAGGGATGAAAGGATTCAGAGCAGCGCTGCTGAGAAGAGCTTGGGGGTACTGGTGGATGAGCAGCTGGATGTGACCCAGCAATGTGCACTTGCAGCCCAGAAAGCCAAATGTGTCCTGGGCTGCATCCAAAGCAGTGTGGCCAGCAGGGAGAGGGAGAGGATGCTGCCCCTCTGCTCTGCTCTGCTCTGCTCTGCTCTGGTGACACCTGCACTGCATCCAGCTTTGGGGGATCCATAGCATAAGAAGGATATGAACCTGTTAGAGTGGGCCCAGAGGAGGCCATGAAGGTGGTTGGAGGGCTGTAAAATCTTCCCTATGAGGACAGACTGATAGAGTTGGGGTTATTCAGCCTGGAGAGAAAAGGCTCCAGGACACCTTATTGCAAATTTTCAGTTCTGAAAGGGTGACTATAAAAAAGATGAGAACAGACTCATAACAGGACCTGTAATGATAGGACAAGGGATAATTGTTTTAAACTAAAGAAAGGGTCAATGTGGATTAGATACAAGGAAGAAGTTTTTTACATTGAGGGTGGTAAAACACTGAACAGCTTTACCAGAGAGATGGTGGATTCCCCATCCCTGGAAACATTCAAGGTCTGGTTGGATGGGGCTCTGAGAAACTTGATCTAGTTGAATATATCCCTGCTCATTGCAGGGGCATTGGACTAGTTAAGTTTCAAAGATTGCTTCCAGTCCAAACCATTATGTGATTCTGCACATTTATTGCTTGCAGCTTCTCTCAAACTTCCCCTCTAGATCAGGAAATGCAGTCCTCCCTGCAGTTGCCACAAAGCCTCTATACTCTCTAGAAAAAATTGTTACCCTTCCTTCCATGAAAAAAAAAAAAAAAGAGGAAATATAAAAACCAACCCAGCCTCAATTGCCTTGTAGGATTTTTTAAACTCCTCGGGAGCCTCCCAGTAGGGTTCCTGATCTTGTTAGCACCGAGCTGTTATCCGGATCTGGAGTCTCAAAGGGAGGCTTCCTTCCCATAAGCTGTGCTGGAATTCAAACCTCCATGCTTCAAGCAGATCCAGCCCCCAGATTGTGCCCTTAAAATGCACTAATAAAGAAATCAATGGAACGGAAGAGATGTGCCTGTAATAAACAGAACACAGCAGCAGCGCTATGATCTTCTGCCTTGCAGATGCATTTTAAGTGTGTTGCCAATCACTAGGGCTCCATGTGAGCTATTACACCACTTCATTAATTCTCCTGGCATGCAGCCCAGCATGGCTGATACTGGTGTCGTGTGATCTCTTTGGTTTGGGGGGTGAAGGAAGGAAGGAACATATAACAATATGCCACACTGTTCACAGAGGAAGGTAATCCACTTATGACTCCTTTTCCCTTGGAGCACACACAGTAACCAGCCTCAGAGCTTTTGAAGGCAACAGTTTTACCTACCCATGTAGTTGGTACTTTCAGCCAGCATGAAAAGGAACAAAACAGAGTGAATCATGGCTGAGATATTGAGCTTTAATGAGATACTCCTCCATGCACCCATAAGTTAATTCTGAGAATGGCTTTATCTGTACTGTGAACACTGATAATGAGATGAAACTGTAGCATTTCCATTGACAGTCATGCAGGGAGTCTCCAGGTATTTCTGTCAGTCGGAGTGGGAGGCTCAGATGGGGTTGAGCTGTGTGATACAGCTAACTTTGTCAGTTCAGCGAAGCGGGGAGACTGCAGTCAAAAATTCTTTGCTATCACAAGTGAGCTGCTAAATTTAGTCCAAAGTTTGGGTAGTCTTTAGGTCACCACAGAGTCTTGACTGGCATCCTGAAGAGTAGCCTCATGTAGCCTGAGGTATGATGTAATTGCATATCTCAGAGTCACTGTTTTCTGGGAGATACTCCTTAGGCCTGCATGGTTTTCTGTAGCACTGATAGCACTGACAGAGTACCTGGAGGACACAATAAAAGTTCTATCCAGATGTGTTTGTGTAGGAGGAGGCAAGGAAGGACTTGCTGTTTCACTGACATAATTTGTCATTGACAGACTGCACGTGCAGCCTTGATTGTAATGAATCCCCATCATAGAAATGTGTATTGTGTGAATCCTGCATATGCTCAGTGCAGAGGAATATGCTGTAGATTTTTTTAGTGTTTTTAGACCCTTAAGGGGAAGAGGAGCTGTATGCAGGCTCAGCAGGACTAATTCTGCTTATGGCAGAAACTGCACAGCAAGGCAGTCTTAGGAGAGATGGTCCTTGAAATGCCAGAATAACACAGTGAGTCTCTTCATTGCTTCAGAAACAGGCAGGGTCTGTCAGCTAACAGCAGACAAGGAAGGAGGAGTAAGATATGATAGGCTGCTGCTTGTATTGTTTTAGATCTCTTCAGCTCTTCTTCCTCTTTACCCATCCAGGCAGTGGCATGCAGAGACACTCCCCATCTCTTTCTCAGTGATTCTTCCTGGCGTGCTGCCTTGCAGTGTTTGGGAATGGGAGAGGTTGTCCAGTCCATCCTGGGTTGTCCTAGGCAAGAAGAGTGAGTGGCTTTTGGTTAAACCTCAGGTCTGAGACCCAGGTTATCTGAGCTTGATTTCTGTCTCTGCTGAAGTCATTCACGGTGGTCTAGGACAATATGCATCGCCCTTCTCTGCTTCAGTTCTCCATCTTAGCAAGTCATTGGTGTATCAGCAGACCTGTGGTGAGCAGATAATTCAGAGGGCAGATACACCTCAGTGTCCAAGCACCCTTTCTGATTTTCATTAATGACACGATGCTGCACATATTCTTTCCCCATTATAATAAATGTGTACATATATCTAAAACATATGCAAGTGTCCTACATCCAGTCATTTTTAGGGTTGCAAATTTAAACTCTTCAATTTAGAAATGCCAGAATTAATACTTTTTACCCCATCGCATCAAGAGCTTCCATTTCCATCACTCCATTCCTATCTCCTTCCTGATTCGTACCACAGTAGCTGACTTCTCCCGTTCATTTCTGCTCCATATTTGGCCCCAAATCCCAGATTGTTTTCTCTTTTTTTACTAGGTTCTGGCTCCAGTTTTCATTACCTGGTTGTGTGAGTCATTTGCTGTCAATCCTAGATCTACTTTACTAGTTTTGCACTCTGTTTTTAAGTTAGGTACCATGTGGTAACCCCACCCACAGCAGCTCAGAGTTTCAGATTAAAAAATTTACTCTGTGAAGTGTTACCAATGCAGGTAGGATTTTGATCCTAATGCTCTAGAAAGTTTATGCTGGTAAATGCAAACTGCACTTTTCTGGTGAAATGCAATATTTCTATTACATAATTTCTAGAGAATGCAAATAAATACTCAGGTTTTCCCTTTGCAGTGGAAGATACTAGAATTTTTTCTTTATCTTTTTTTATATGAAAAAGCATTTACTTAAAATTAGACTTAGTGGAAATGCTTCAGCCCATACACAGCATGCATGCATACAAATGCATGAAACCAGTCTGAGACAGACAAAAAGCAAGGAAAGTTGTTAAATTGATAGTAAGTTATGAGGAACTTAAAATTAGGATTATAAAGGGAAACACCAGACAACCTTATTAATGACCATTGGTACCAGCATCACCTATAATACAGGATAAGTTAAAAGAGCTTGGATTCTGCAAAATCAATCCCTGAGAATTTAAGATGTGTTTTTCTTCAGATTGGCAGTGTAACATTTACTCAGCCTGTGCACATTAGGATATGCCCATTAAGTAAGCTTGTACAGGTTTTTTTCCAACAAATCTTTGCTTCATTTGATGATTGGATGGTGTGTTTTTGTGAGTAAACAGCTATTTAATGTTTGGGTTTTCCTTGTCATTCATTTTATGGATCTATTTATAACTTCTGCTCACTGCATTCAAGCCTTGCTATGAATGCTAGGTAGGATTTTATCACTGTGTCTTAGGTTTCCAAGTATTAATTATACTGTTTTCATATTATGTTTGCCACATTGATCTGGTTATCTCTGTTTTTATGAGGACACAGGATTCTGCAAAATGAAACTCAACATTGTCAACCAGTTTTGAGTGTACAGCTGGATGCTCTTGGGGCCCAATACCTCAGGATACTTGGTGCTTGATACCAGTCTTTTACTGGAAGAGCAGTGCCTACCAACTGCAGCTGCTGCTCCACGTGCTTATAAATGCTGGAAATCAAACTTGGATGTGTAGCACTGTGATTCTGAAAACTGGGGAATGTGCAAGTCATAATTACCTGTGAGCATCTCAGTTTAAGGCACCTGTTCATTTTCTTTCACAGAAGGATCCTCTGGAAGAGACAGAGAGTTTGATTCTCCCATGTGTCAATCAGCTGCATGCTTGCAAGCTTGTCCTGATTGACACTAAAGTTCCCTCGCATTGCTACAGACTTCCCAACTTCAGTCACAAGTAGAAAAGAGGCATTGGGCACAGCAACACATCCACCTGACTTACCTGCAGAGTACAGTGTAACATTTGCAATCTTTTTTTTACCAGTTCTTAACTTTTGGTTACCTAACTTAGCAATCTTTATGCCCTTTTAATACAAGGGTCTGGTTAATTTTTAAAATTAAAACCTCTTAAAGGTTCCATGATTTAAAAATTTGAACTGATAATTAATGAACTGATTTGCAGATTCCCCAAAAATGTAATTGCACCCAAGGAATAAACAGCTGTAAGATGGCTGAGGGCTAGATGCTGAGTTTTCTCATCCAAAGGTAAATGACTGAGTTGAAGCTTTAATGGCAATATAGCACTTAGCCTTAACTATATCTAGTACCTTAATTGCAGCCTTACCTGCAGCTCCTGCCCTCACTGCAGCCTTAACTACCCACTGCTGCTGGAACCTTTCGTTAGTGTCTCCCTGCCTTTCTTTTCTCTGTGATCTGTAGCTGTCGCTTTCTCTACTCGGAATGCCAGTGTCCTTCTCCTGAATTCCCTTTATCTATTTTGCTACTACTCTGGTCTTCCCCTTCCTCTCAGCACTTTGCTACCCAGCATGGGGGGAGAGCAGAGGCAGCCTTTTGCTCTAGTGGGTAACTCCTGCCTCTGAAAGCCAGCTTGGAGACAGTGCTTAAGAGAGGGGAAAGAAGCACTCTAGAATCGAGCAACAGGAAAAACAGCCAGATGTGTGAGGATTTCTCTGCAGCTATACAATATCTGATATCAAGGTGACTTCATGCCTTGAAGAATAAATATAATATAAAATAAAAGCATAATAAAGGCAGAAGAAAGGAGACTTCTTGTTCCTCCCTCTCTGCAGAAACTCTGCCTCTGTCTGTGAGGCCTAAAGGATGGCCCTCAAAGAAGCTTTTCTTCTTCCCCAAATAGTACCATTTTAAGGCATGGGACCAAAGGACTGAGGCGTGGACACTCATATTTACTGGGACTTGTGAACCCATCAGGCAGTGTAACACATGGTTTGTCACACTATGGAGTAGGATCACACAGCTTTTCCTGTCCTTCTTGATCAACCAACCACTTCTCTGGCAAAGCAGTTACTGTGTGTTCCCAGATAAACCATATGTGCCCAATGGATTTGTGTGTGCACAGTGCAGGTCTCTCTAACCTACGCAAAAAGAACCTGTAACTTACAGGGACATCACATCTGCACTGAAGATATGGCCCTGGTTGTCTCAGATCTACTGCAGCTGCACAGTATCTTGATGTGCACAGATCAAGAACTACTTTTCTAGTTTCTCAGATGAAATTCAGAAAAGATACATCAAGGGTATATACACTTCTTTCTGCATGCCTGACTTAACTGTCCAGAGCTGTCCTGGATTTTACCATTGCTTTCTTATTTCCTGTGGTTTAAATCCCACGTAAATGCTCTAAGGTCCCTAAGATCCTTAAGATGATTGTGTCCTAGAGTCACAGCTGTGAATGACCATTCAGAGAGCCCTTCCTGCCCCTGGCAGTCTAGCCTTGGAAAATCCTCATCACCCTGGAAATAAACACTGCCAGCATCGCTGCTTTTTTGCAGTGGTACCCGCAGGCAGCAACTGTTTCTTGATCTTGCTGAGCGATATATTTGTTTGTTACCGTGGGCAGACTGGGGCTTTTGCTGCACAGAGATGTGGCAGAATGATGAGGAGGTGGCCTAGGGGAAGAGACAAGAATGTTGCTCTTGACACATCTATATTGAATAATTAGTGATAAGAGCCAAAGAAATATTCATGACTCTGTAGAAAGATAAATAGATTTTTGATTAAATTTGAGTTTTGTCTTTACAGCAGTTGAAGTTGCTCTGTGATTGGTAGCATGGAAATGAGTTTTTTATGGATTCTGGCTGACTGGAGGATCCCTTTTAAAGCTGTTATCCAAGATAATGCTGCAGATATCTAGCTAGTATGTGCTGGCAAGAATTCAGAATGGCAATGCCAGAAACCTGTGCTCTCTGGGCAGTTGCAGTGCAGCTGTTGAATAATCCAGCTTGTTCAAAGGATTTATTATAACATTTTCTCCACCCAGTCTCTTAGACTGTTGCAGAATTTCAGTGGTGCCTTTTAAGATCTATGGCACATTCCACTGCAGTTCAGCAGACATCAGGAAGGAAAACACTTTAAGGGCATTTGCTAGTGGCACACATAAATACCTATGTACTTATCTTGAGTTCTTCACAACACTTACATTCTTATTTTCAAGGATGTTGGCTCAGGACGCTTTCAAGGTGGTTGCACTGCTCAGCACCCACAATTAAGAGTTCTGAAATCCTTGTTGGAGTCATAATATACAAATAAAAATTCAGAATCACTCTGCAAATTGAGATACTAACTCTTCCAGTGCACCCCAGTGACGCTGTCATCCAGAAAGGATTGTACTGAAGCATATTGCAGAACGGTATGGGATACCACGGGGGATTTGAGAGGTCTGCCTGAAGTTTCTAGGTCAACCACAGGCACCACCTGTAGCAACCATTTAATGTACTGTGTGTGTTCATGACTCACACAGAGAGGCAGCTGTACATTGCAGAACCTAAAATACATGCGAGGGAGAGAAACTCAAACATGCTAAGTGACAGACAGTTACCCAGAATGTGTCTGCACTCCTTTTACCCCCCATATATTTTCCAAACCTAATGTGATGTACAGAACGTGTTAGAACTGGCCTTTCTGTTCTGAGGTGACTAAACTGAGCAAATACCCTTGTTCCTGTACTCTTTTTGCTACCATGCGGTTTTTTTCCAAATTCCAGTTGAATTACTCTGTTCCCTACAGTTCCCACATGGCCCTCCTTCAGTGTTCTGTATAAGCAGTCCATCACTAGTGAGAGTTGTACTTGTCAGGCCTGGGCTGCAGTCCCAGCTGTGGTGCTGCTCTTTAAGTGTGCTCTGAGTGTGCCTTAGGGGTGGCCTGTACCCTCTACACCACAGTTAGAGACGAGAAAAAGCCGACATCGCTAGCCAAGCATTCTCTCAAGAATAATTTGTCTTCTAAAAGCCTGCAAAAATCATGTGTTAGTCCAGCATTGTGACTTTTTGTGGTTTATACTTTGGGGTTTTGGAAAGAATAGGTGTAGTGCAGCTCTTGGTTTGCTATAAAGAGGCAAATTCACAGGAAACAATATATTTTGGAATTTTGGGAACATGTACTTAACATTAAGCAGTTCAGTTTCTCACTCTGGCCTCACTTTCTCTCTTGTGGTGTGAAAGCTGCAGTAGCATTGCTCTTGCTTTACTCAGAAGAGTAGACTCATGGTGAGGTTCTGGTCACCTTTTTCAAACAGGCCAGCTGCAGCTTTTAAAAATGTTAAGTAGCATTGTCACGTTTCCATGGCTGTTGGTGACAGAGCAACACAGAGAGCCTGGGTAGTCTGTCCTACCCACTAGACACAAGACCGTTCTTCCTGGTCTTCCAATGAGCAACTCTAGCTCTCTGAGGGAGGCTCTGGCTTTCATTATCTGTTTTGACTCTTGAACCAAGGTTTTTAAAGTGTAGTCTAAACTAAGGCACTACTGAGCAGACAGACTGGTTAGAATACCTCTGAATAGCCCATCTCTTAAATGGGCCCAGGGTTGGCGTTGTATTAAACATTGGATTAAGCTGCTGAATTCCACTTTTCCTGAAATTTGTGAGGGATCAGCTGCATTTCTTTCTCCTCACAGAAGCTTTGCTGTCAAGGTAGCTGCACTCCCAAGTGTACCCTGAGTTTATTGTCATGTTCTGCCAAAAGCTGTGATACCAAATCAGGGCATTCCATGTCCATAGGATGATACTTTGCCATAAGATAAGTGTAGTGTGTATGGAAATTCAATTAATGGGCTGTCTCACTGGGCATTAATGTAGCATCCTAGCACAAAGCTAACCGCTCTGTGCTTCTGGTTTGCTCATTACTTTGTGAGACAGGTATTGCCCAGCCATGATTGCATTTGTCACAAGAAACACATGCACAAATGAAGACAGGCTCAGGGACTGCTGGGAGGTGTCAGTATAAACAATAGCATGATTTGCACACGGGTTTCAGACAGTTTGCATCCCTTTTACTTGTCAAGTTACTTTAATGAAGGCTATAAAATAAATAGCCATGGCTATAATCTTTAGGAATTAAAATTATTACCTGGCAAGTTGAAGTAATTAACTCTTCTCAGCCAGGAGTCAGACAAGAGATATATGGGTAGAAGGATGTGAAAAGAATATATTAACTCACCAGGTAATAGTGCTACTGTCCATCCTTTTTTGGTTTAAAAAAAAAAAAAAAACAAACCAACATGTTGCAATCATGTATTGGCAGCTTTTGTGACCACTGGTGTAAATGAGAGTCATCTTAGCAGAAGAGTTACCAGACATAGTTTAGGGATGTATATGTCTTTTTTCCTGTAAAAGGCTTTGCAGTGTGAGCCTTCCTTTTAATTAGATACAAGGCCAAGTTAAAGGGTGGGATTAGAGAGCTGGAATTTTATACTCACAGAATATGCCTCATCTTCCCTTCATTCCTTGCTTTGAAGAAATTCATAGCAGGGCCATAGAGTTTTAAATTATGCTAGTTCTTGGCTGTTTTTTGAGCTTGTTAGAAATGTGTTCGTGTTGAGGTAAGGAAAAATGTGCTGGTTTGCACACTTGTGTTCTGTATAAGCAAGTCTATCATCATTCTGCTAAACAAAATGGAAATGCACATAACCATAAATACCAGGCTATTACATGCTCATTTGACTGTATTTTGTCTTTCAGATCACCACATTATGCTTGTCCTGAAGTCATCCGGGTAAGTTGGTTAATATTAGTGTACATAAATACCTTTCTTGAAGTGTCCCTCTACTATTGCGAGTATGCAGATAGATCCTCTGTAGAAGAAATCTGCCCAAGGCAGAGGGAAAGAAAAGGACACAAAGAACCTAAATAGAGTTTTGTTTGTTTGGCTCAGCCCTGAATCAAGCCACGTTGGGAAATAATTGTATGTTACTCTCACAGTACCCTTTGCACCATGTGATCAGACAGAAGTACAGGAGCCTGGCTTAATTTGATCTTTTGACCCAAGGGATGTAGTCCCCTCAGCTTTCCTGTCTCTGATGTAGCTGTCATCTCAGTAGAAGAGCTGGGGTTGACTGTCAGTGATGTTGGTTTCCACTAAACAGTATTCTTCCCCTCTGCTTTCCCTTTGTCCTCTGAAAATAAGTATCCAAGATTTCAGTGCCCAAGATTGCCCTCTTCCAAAGCGTGTCTCTAAAGTCAAGCAAGAAGCACACAGGAGAGATTGTCCAGACAGCGCTATGAGTTTGCAAATAATATGGCTGGTGACAAGTTCCCTGAAGAACCAGGGCAGAGAAACGCACCTCCTTAATGTCCTTAATGCACCTGTTACTCTGTTGAAATGCCAGATCCGATAATTTGTGAGCTGTCAACCATTCCTGCCCTGCTCCGACTTCTGAGCCTTTCCTCACAGGTCCCAGATAAGACTGCAAGCTGATGTTCACAAAAATTCAATTAGCCGGCTGTGTAGTGGCTTCCTCCTCGGTGGGAAGGCCAACTTGGGAAGCAGGTAGCTGAGTGGAAACGTGGCATTTCCCATTCTCCCCTCTCTCGTTCTTCAAGGATAATGAATTCATTTGCTAGGGATTGTCTTTTGAACCTCTGTGTCGTTGCTGCGCAGGGAGAAAAATATGATGGGAGGAAAGCAGACGTCTGGAGCTGCGGAGTCATTTTGTTTGCGTTGCTAGTGGTGAGTCATCTTCCTTGCACTAGCCTTTAAAAAGAAAAGAAAAATCTGAAAGTGCTGCTGTGTTTAATGGCAATTCTATTGACATCATGCACGGATGGTTTTTTTTAGTCCTCTATTTTTGTATCTCTCAGTGGCATCCTTTCCTCTTATTTCTACATCAGCCCCAAAGGAAAAGCATGAGGAATAGTTCACTGCTTCTTTGAAACACTGTTGCCCTGCACAGGAGAGCACAGACAAACATCAAAACTTGTCTCCATAAATGCTCTGTGCTGTGTTGTGATGTTGCACCACGTTTTTTGATGGGTAAGGGTGTGTAGGGCTACAACTCCGGGATACAGAGAGTGTCAAACAAGTTGTCCTTCACGGGATCAAGATATGGCTGGGTTTGGGATGTGTTCACTTTTTTCTGCTGTATGTGTATATGTGCTTCAGCATGTATATGCATACATTAACTGCAGTATTTTTTCAAGGAAGGACTTGAGAACCT
Organism: Leptocoma aspasia; assembly: GCA_013399835.1. NCBI lineage: Eukaryota > Metazoa > Chordata > Aves > Passeriformes > Nectariniidae > Leptocoma > Leptocoma aspasia. The sequence goes on along the minus strand of VXAX01005444.1, from coordinate 1,869,025 downwards.
CGTCTTTGTTTCATGCAAGCAGTGAGCTACATTTTAGTTTGGTACACATAGGAATAAAAAACTGAGCCAGTAGTACAAAGTTTAAATTAGTTTCCATCTGGCTCAGTAATACTTTAAGTGTTCAAAATGTAGTATCTTCTAACTTATCCTTCTTTTGATCAGAGTTTCAATTCTCTGTGGAACTTATTCTGAAATGAAGTTCTATTATAACACTCCTAAACATCCAACAAATGGGTGTCCAGCTGAAGGCAGATAGGCTTGGCATTTGTTATCAATTCCCATAGTATAATGTAGGAAAATACAGTTTATGTTAAGCATATACCACATGCAGGTAAATTACTCTATATAAATATAGGTTTTATGTGCATGTTAAGTGCTTTATATCTGTAATAGTTCATCTGATCATCTATAATTATAAAAGTAACAAGCCTGAAGTAAAATTTTGATATTCTTGTACATTTATCAGTAAACCTAATTGCTTCACTTACATGTTTTATTTTGAAAAAAGCACTTGTACAGTGTAAAATGATATAAATTCTGCATATTATTTTTATTTATATACTTTTAAATTTTAGAGGTCTTTTGTATCAAAAGATATGCTGATTCTTTTATAATGGCTCAAATCAGAATACCTTGAAGTAATCTCAGTATGATACTTTAATTCCCCTTAACCAGTCTTACTCCTTTTTTTCTTTTTAGTCATTACAATTCACTGACATTTTTGAAATTTTAATTTTTTTATCTTGGTGTTGTATTGGAAGAATTTTAACTGTCACACTAGGTAGCACCTGGTCATCTCTTATTGAGCAGTTACTTTTATGGCTGATAAAATAGAAGTGTGTAATGAGCTCTTAATATAACTTCTTGAATTTGTGAGAACAGAAGAGAGAATGTGTCAAGATGGGTAGGATTTGTAGGAGCAGGCTTTTCATTTTCAGAGGGATTCTCTGTCAAGCTTTGGTGTCTGTTGCTGCACCTTCATTTGTTCCTGCATAAACAGGTGAGCCTGAAAAATTATTGAAGTAAGTCTATTATTGATGGAGAGTGCAGAGCTCTCCAGTTAATTATGTCAGGACAAACCCTGCAAAAACTATCAAGATATGATAGCAGATCGTAGTAATAAAAGAGATGTAGTTGTTACCTTCAGGAAATGCCACCCAGTGTCCTTTCTGACTTCATCAGGGCTTAAATTGCATTAGCCAAAGTACTGAACTATCAGAATTGATTTTCCTTTAAGTCTGGAATGGATAGGAAAACGCAGATAACTCAGGGGGTTGGTTACAGAGGGCAGGGAGAGGCTCTGCCTTCGAGGCCACTCGAATGAGCAAACACCAGTAAGCAGTGCCCAGTCGTGGCTGCCATCAGGTGGCTTCCTGAGGCTGCTGTAAATGGAGCTGTTGTTCTCCCTAAACCATAGACACAGGATTGCTTATACAGATGCACTACTCACTGTAGTAAGAGCAGTGCCAGAGCTGACAACTTAAAGCTTCATTATCACAGCAGCTGACAGCTTGCAGCTTCCCACAAACCATCCTGGAAATCAAGGAAGCTCGGCACCTACTAGAATTAGGCAGTGAAAGAAGGAAGTGAGAATATCTAGGAAGGTGCAGACTTGCTATAAAAGGGTATCAGCTTCAGTCGGTAGAGTTATCCTAAAGATTTCAACTTCCCTTTTTCCTTTTTGTCCTTGCAGCAAGGATAGGTCTTTTACTGCTTTTTGTGGCAAGCTGATGATCTATTCAAAATGTAGTTTCAGCTAAAAAAACTTCAAGCCATTCATGTAAGTGAGCTACAGTAGGGAAGAATAGGAACTGATGACCTGACCACAGCATGGGAACTGGATGGAGTATATTAAACAGGTAGAATGTCTGCTGCTTCCAAAGGGTAATGTTGGTTGGGGTTTCTTTCAGCTGTCATTTCGATGCTCCGTCAGAAAGAGCATGTTCTTTACTGAAAGTCTCTCAAAAGCTGTTCACCTCCTTTTCAATGTCTGCAATAAATGTGTCTCAGGAAGATTAAAAATAAGGAGACGATAAACATTGCTGCTGTGAAAGTATGCCAGGAGGAATACCAGCAGATCAAAAGCTTGAGCTGAATTTAAGTGAATCCGTGAATTTGCCTGGAAAGGCAACTTCATATTTTGTATTTTACTTTTTACTGGTAGTCATTTTCTAATTACAGGTCTAATTAAAAAAACCAATGTCAGTTTTATTCCCTATGTTAGAGGAAATACAGCAGCACTAATAAATCGTTTCTTTTCAATGACTAAAAACTTTTTTTTCACTCATTATAATAATTCATGATGAGCTGACTTCCTCTTTTCCATTCTCTCACTGTGTTTATCCTGGCTTTTCTCCTCTGGCCCTCTCCAATTCTCTCCCATTGACTGCTCTGTCCCATCCCTGCAGGGTGCCCTGCCTTTTGATGACGACAACTTGAGGCAACTGCTGGAGAAGGTGAAGCGTGGAGTGTTCCACATGCCCCATTTTATCCCCCCGGACTGTCAGAACCTTTTGCGGGGGATGATTGAAGTGGATGCCTCGAAACGTCTCACGGTAAGGAGGCATCGTGAGCAAGGCTTCATTTCTCGCCTTGTTGCAGGAATGGTTGAGCAGATAAGGTAACTTGGTGATTTCGTGGCATTCCTATGTGTTTTCTCCTGAGCAAAGAAGGAGTGGAGTTGGGGGAGTCTTTGGGAAGAAGTTAGTCACTTTTGAGTCATGAGAACAGATTGCCTTTGTGGTTTTTTGTAGCCTCATGATTCCCTTTCATATGTAACACTGGGCATTTCAGAGAAATCCCTCATAGCTCATTACAGAGCTACTGGCCCATTCACACGTTTTGGAGTCCACCTGAGTTGTCTGATTCTTCTCTCTGATACAGCAGTTTGCTGGGGGCGAGATGTGTTTGAAGGTCACAGGTATTAGGACTGGCATTTGAAGCTTTGCCATTAAACAGAGTGTGATTTTCTTAAGTTTCTGACATAAATGTTGGCTTCTCACTTCATGCCACAAAAGCTGCATTGTATTCTATCCTGCATTTGCTCTGCGTTATCCTCTAGCAGCCTTCAGAGCGAGTTTCTGCCAGTCTGCTCTTTCATCCTGTGCCCTGTGGTCCTGAGCACTGTTAGTCCCACAGTGTTGAGCTCCTGGCATTCAGCACTGAGTCTGCATCTAGGATGCATCCCATCACTACAGCAGAGACCCTGCAAGGGTGAGGACAGTGTAGTGATTGTATCCTTCACTAACATTATGTTAATGTTTTAGGGAATTAAAAAACATTGGCAATTAAAATAATTTTGGAAAGTAAGATTGCCTGCTTGTCAGTGGAGGCATGTGCCATTATGGGTACATTGCCCCTGCAAATCCTATTGTCAGGCCATGGTGATGATTTTACACAGATTTACTAAGCTCACAGATTCTGAGTGGGAGTATGTATAAAGAAATGTAAATTTAAAACTCCTCCTGGTTCTTCAGTCTGCTAAAATATTTATAAATAAACTCTCAGATGACTGGTTGGCCTCTCTGCTGAAATTGGTAACAACAGCATCAGTCTGTGCCAGCTGTGACAGTGCTTTTGGGATGCAGACACCTCTCTGCTAAGAAGTTAACTGAAACTCCCTTCACAACTCCTTACAATATTACCTGACATCTGGGTTTTTCTTTCATTCATTACCAATCCAGGTCATGCTCTATTTGGTGGCATAGGGGAAAAGTTCTTCATGTTATTTCTAGTATTCCTACTTTTGCAAACCCAGTAGCTATCATATTTTGCAGTACATAAATAGCACTGGTTGAAAAAAAATATTAGGCACTTCAAAAAACCTTTTTTAAACAGATTTTAAAAGAAAGAAATAACATTTTCACAAGTATATTCATGGGAAGAACACTGCAGAGGTTAGGGCAATATCCTGAGAGATGAGACAGCTGTTCTTCATGGCCAAGAAAGTCACAAAGTACCTCTCAAGCTTAGCTTCCTTTCTGTGATGTGAACATACCAGCTCCTCTGTTGTTTTGTTGGGGTTTTTCCCTCAAAAAAGTGCCGATGGTCTAAGTATGTTAAGGAGCAGATCATCAAGTGTTAGATCCTTCTTCAGATTGTCCTGAATTTTTCCACAGGGCAAAGATAGGCCCTAAATATTTTGAGTTGTGCAATACAGCAGCTGGGAATGTACATGCATAGGAGAGAAATCACTTGAGGTAATTCAAGGTCTCAGAGTGACATCCATCCCCCTCCCTTTCTTGGTCAAAATTAACCTCTTACTTCCTTAGGGGAGAAAAAACCCCCAGATCAGGTAGTTATTGGCAAGCACTAACCATGGAATTATGAATAAGAATTTGAAATAATACATATTAAAGAGCTGAGAGCTGAGAGGAAAAGAAGTTGACTCTTTGTTATTAGCTGCAGTCTTTTTTTCATTATTTGAGGGTCTCTGGGTTTGCTGTCCCTGCTGCTGCTGTCACACTCCTGTGTTGTTAGTGAGCTGCTTGCTTTGACTGCCAGGCAGAAGGGAGCTCTTTGTTTACTGCACAGGAGCTGGGAATATTGAGTTCATTCTGAGGAGAGAGCTGAATTCTATTTTAGCTGTGTCCTCTGAAGAAGGGTATATATATGGGTTTATTTGGAAGCCTCTATTCCTAGAAAATATCTCACTTGAATCAATTTGAAATTTATACAAAGATGTGAGCAAAATTGCAGCTTGGGTACAATAAGTACAGATGTAGCTGTTACCATTACTGATCATTTGCTCAATACCTCACTAGTGAATTCAGCAGAAAAATATAGTAAAATGTAAGGTCACTAGAATTTTTTTTCTTTCATTTTTCACTTCCCCTCTCTGCTTTGTTCCTCTTTTTCTGATTTGTATCTCTTTTCATCCAACTGCATTTCCCTCCCTGCAGTAATTGCCATTTCACAGCACACCCACACCTTCCCCAGTCCATCTGTTAAAATGATCAACAAAAACAGAACCAGCATTCACGTTTAACTGTCATCATTCGCTTCAGTGCTGGAGCTTGAGAAGATTAATGGAGGGGAGGGTACTCAGAATTATTGTTGCTGGCCCTTTCCAGCCTTAAGAAACAAGCATTACCTTTCTTTTTATAGGATTCATTTGTGGGAACAAGACTTTATTATGTCTTAGTGGAATATTGTTCACACTCACCATGTGTTACATAGCCTCAAATATAGTTAGTGGGACATCCTTGACCACTCTCATTTACTGGGCCTGTTTTACTAAACATGCTGTAAAAAGAATTTGTGTTTTTCTTTTATTAAACATAAACTTTTCATTAAAAGTTGATCCTAGCTCCTGGTGGTGGTATTTCTGACAACCCATATTTATGAAAGGTGAAATCAAACAAAGAATGAGTATTAAGATGATCAGCATTTGAAAGAGTCTGTCTGAATAGTATGGCCTAAAAGAGCTTCAGTTAATATACACAGATAATGAATAGGAAAGATTGTACTGGTCATCTGCATATTCATTAGAGGTAATTACTAGGGAGAGAAGGATTATTTAAGCTAAAGGAAGATACTGGCACAAAAGCAAATGTATGTCAAATGGCCTTACAGGAAAGTAGGCTAGAAAGAAGAAGAATTTTAGGCATAGCAGTGGGGCTCTGGGACAGCCTTCTAGTAGGAATAGTGTCAGGAGGGAAAAATGAAGTAGTAATAAAGTTTGAGAAGGCTTATGGGAGGTGTGCTCTGGGTGCCTAAAGTACTGCAGGATGAGGTTTCCTTTAGTCAAGTGCTCTTCAAATGATTCAGCATTGCTGCAGGAGAGAATTACAGCTCCTGTAGTAGAAACCAGTGCATTCTCAGCTGATGTTTTCTTCTCCAGAAAGACAAAGGGCAGAGGCACCTTTCTTTAAAGATAGATTAGCACTATTGAAACATTGTTTCTAGAGCAAGGTGGGTCAGAGCGGATATTGCAGAATAAGCTATTCCAATAAAGCTGTTACTAGAGTAGAATGACTTGTCTTCCATGTTGGGTGTCCACATAGGTGGAAATACCTATCTCTGAATATTACCTAAAAATTCCTTGAATTACACATATTTTCAGAATCTCCTCTCTGCTTTCTGTTTTTTCTTTGGATCTGATGTATGCTAATGATGACCTGCAGAATCTAAAGAATGTTACAAAAATGAAGAAGGGAAAAGTCACCTGATTCATTTCTGTAGAAAGTCTTATGGTGAGGTGCCTATTCCATCGTTTAAATTTTCTCACTTTACAACCTGTAGAATGGAGGTAATTGTCCTTGTCAAGGTCCCTGGAGGCTGCTCTAGCACACCTGCTGCTGCTGAAACAGTGATGGTTTTACCAGTGCTGTTTGCACTGCCAGCCTGAGCCCTGTGGCCAGGAAAAGCCTGTGTCTTGACATTACACAGTAGGTTTAAAGCTCAGACTAGAGGATCTTCTGGATGAAGAAGATTCATTTGAGGTGTGGGTGCACAGATGGGTTTGAGGCTGGTCCCTTTCCGGACAGAAAAGTTTGAAATTTGACATGAGTTCAAGCCCAGAAACCCTCATCTATATCCACAGACTTTAAGAAAGTTTTGCTTCAGGTCAGAACTTTTTAGCTTGGCAGCTGCTCTGCTGAGATCAGTGCTGAGGATGTAGACAGCGCTGTCTTGTTTTCCATCTGCCTGTCTGTCTCCATCTGTTGTTCCCTGCCTTAGAATTCAGACGTAAGCTCTTTGTGGGAGGAGACCTCTTTTTCTGATGAGCTTGTGCAGCTCTGTATCCTGTATCCCAGACAGTGGGTCTCTCATCTGTGAGAGGCTCCCGATGCTTCTTCAGTGTACAAGTTTAGTGTTTGGAAGTATTTTTACGTAAAACCATGATAAAGGAATTCTCCCACTCCTTCCATTACAGCCTGCAGGAATCTCTCTGACTGTGCATGTGCAGTGGATCTGAGCATGTTTGGTTGTTTCAGAGATGATGTCATGAGACAGTTGCCTGTAGTGACTAGGAGACATTAGGAAGCAGCATTTTTACAACTTCCATAAAATGGTATTAAACTTGGCAAACTCATGTGCAAACAGCAAGAAAAACCCTCTGGGAAGGGTTGTTAAATGCCTTTGTCACTTAAATGCATTTAAACATTGTGTTCAAATGAAGGCAGGGGTGAGATTAGCTCTTGCTGTGTATCTCCCTCCCCTGCACTGCACAGTAGAAAGCATACAGACTTCTCTTTGTCAAAACCAATCGCCCTCCCATAACCCTCCTGTCACTTTAATGCAGACAAAAGAGCAACAAAGCATTAATTAATTACCTTTAAAACAGTAGTGAAGATGTTGGCAGCAGCAAGCACACTTCTAATAACATTTCAACACAATTACATTTGAATCAGCATAGGAAATGGGTTTGTAGAATACTTTTCATACCTGGGATATCCCAGCATATTTCACAGCAGTGGTTTTGATGTGGATTGAATGGCCGATGTGTGGGTAAACAGCAGCCATGAGAGCTGTCAAACACCTTCAAATGTGTATCGAGGTGCAACAGGGCTTCTCTTTCTGAAAAATGCTGTGTGGTCATTAGTTTGAAGGAGGTTGATCAGCGGGGATGGGCAGAAGGCATTTGACATCTCCTCTGAAGGAGCCCAGAGGTTCTGTGACTAAGACATGAACTGGTGACCCTCTTTTCTTTCCCCTCTCTAATTCAGAAAGTGAAATGCTGTCTGCTTTGCCATGGCATTTCTGCATATCACAGGCACACAAGAGCACAGTGTCACATGGAGACAGAAAATGCAGGAGGAGAAGCAAGCATGAAAGAGGCTTGGACATTGCATAGCTGTATCATCTGCATCTTGTCTGAAATCATTAATCTCTCTAACCCTCCATGTGGTGTATGGGAAATAATGAGTAGATGTGGTTTTACCAGCACAGGAGGCACAGTCCACCCCTTAGCAGATCCTCACAGAACTATACATCTGTTAAGGAACAATTCTAAAATCCTGCCCCATGGAAGCTGTACAAAGTAGGCTCTCCTTGTGTTCTGTGGTTGTACCTCAGCTTGCATAGGACCAGAAGGAAGAGGGCTGTGTCTCCAGGCTGTTGGGGGAACTCCCAAATCATATCTGTATCTCAACGGGAGATGGCAGTGTGTCAGGAATACTCCACCTTGCTCTTAATAGTGCAGGGCTTAGAGGCCTGCCTAGTGCAGGGGAATTGTGATGAGGGGGAATTACTGTGGAGGGCTGAAGCCACAGCTGGAAGCTGTGAGTCTGCCTGGGCCGGTGGATGTGTGTGCTGGGGGCATTGGTGCTGGTTAGAAGACAGATGTGTGAATGCCAGCTGCACCTCTGGTTGCAGTGTTGATACAGTGTGGGGTTTGTTTCCCACACTGTTCCCTCCAGCCTCCTGTCATGCTTTCCTAAGCTGCATTCTGTTGTTTCTTTGTTTTCAGGGAAAGCCCTGACTCACTTTAAAAAATGATCTCATATATGGCCAAACTCATGTCTTACTGGTTTTCCAGACACAGGGCTGCTGTTCCATAGCACAAAGGTCTCTGATTCCTTGCTCTCTGTGGCAAACATTCTATATCTCTGTGATTTTGTTTTTTGCCTGTTGTTATTTTTTCTTTTCTTTTTGTTTCTTTTTCTCTCTGATTCTGATTATTGTGGAAGTGGAATGTAGTAAGAGCAGGACAGCTGTCGCCATTCTTCCTGACCATTGTAATGGGTCTGTGATTTCCTCTCATATGAGTTTTCTTCCAGCTCTCTGCTGTCTTTCCCCTGAATGTTGCACAAATGTGTGCCCATGTGCAGTGAGTATGCATTTTGTTCTGCACCTACAAAGGTGCTGCATAGTGATGAATATAAACAACATTGCCCACATAACAAATAATCCCTGGACATCTAAGAAAAGTTCTTTTCGGCTGTGATGATTAAAACAGAACATATTTGGAAGGTTCTGCTGTAAATATGTCATATGAGCCTTCTGTTCTCTCTGCTGTTAAGGGTTTCTCTTGGAAAAAAATATGTTGCCTTCTTTTCCTGTGCTTGTGGGAAAAGATATCATTGTAGTGTTTGTGGAATCTGCCTTCCATAGGTGGGCATTTCAGCTTTAATCAGTCCTTCATTGCATAGTGAAATTCTCATGTGTGGAACAGGAAAGAGAGAAGTAAAATAAATTCGTGATCTGGTGTTCAGGTGCAGAGTTAGTAAATTACGTAGAACCTTATTCTGCTCGGTCCTTAGATTTTGGTGATAAATGTGAAGCCAGTCTAGAATGCCTCCTGTATCCAGAAAGGTCATGCCACAGATGCACAAATTATTTTGTTTATTGTCTGTTTGAACCTATTTTCTTCTTTCTTCCTCTCTCTTTTTCTCCAAAAACAAAACTAGAAATGCAATTTAAGTATGAAGGATCAATTCTTATGCACGTACAAAAAGGAGCATTTCGATTACAGAGGGAAGGACTTGGGAAGGGAGAAGCTTGAATTTCCAAAACAGTTACCTGTGAAGCCTTGCACTTAGCATTTGCCTGGGATTTGCTCCTGACTGATGCATTATGTCTGGAGATAAAGTGTCATTTCCAGTGGGATGGGTATTTATTCCAGTAGGATGAGCATCTCTTTATGCAGCATAAAGCTCCTGTTGTATGCATACGTCCATCTCTGAAATTTTGGATTTACTTGAATAAGGATGACTTGTAGAGTTACCTTTTCTGTTTTACAGCACTAATTCCTTGTTTTCTTTTCCTTTACAGCTAGAACATATTCAGAAACACATATGGTATATGTAAGTAACTTTTTTTTGATTTTTTGCATACATTCATTGTTGATTCTGGTTTTCTAGTGGTCTTTGAAGAGACCACTAGAAGAGTGAGACTGGAGTTTGAAAGCAGGTTTCACATACATGAGAAAAAGAGGCAGAGAACAGAAAGACATCTAATTTTTTATTTTTCTACCCTTTGCTACTCATATAATTGCATTTATATGTACCAACCCAGGAACTTTTTCTGTACGATGTCTAACAATGGTTTGAAATAAGAGATTCAGTCCAGCAACTTGCTGTGTTAAAGAGATACCTGCAGGTTATCAGCAAAAAAATACCCAGCTAGCAACCATATTTCATTTGCTATCCAAGTGCTACAGACAATCCCTTGTAATACCTTCTTGACAAGAAAGCTTTCATTTGTTCCTTCTTGGCATCTTGACTTTTCTCTGAAGTAGAAACAAAAATGATGATATTGATAAGTAAGCACCTGTGAGCAAGAGCTTCTCTGTCTCATAATCCCCACTCCTTCTTCATAGCAAGCTAAGAGTTTCTGTTCCTGACCTTGTAACCTGTTGATGTGAGAGTACTTCTGTGACTTGATTAAAAACAGCAGTCCTGACAGTGAAACAGGAGGTCTGTGAGAAGAGTACATGCCTGTCTGGTGGTTTGGGTGTAAGGAAGATTGATGGCTTTTAAAAGTGACCTTGCTCTTTGTGTAGTCTTAGTAGTATTTCAAGAAGCCTAAGTAAATAAACTTTTTATACTATGATATGCCAATCAAACTAAGGAGAATACTTCACATAATAAACAAGGAAATTGTGCTTGGATACATTTCTCAGGGTCAGCATTTCCCAGGTGGGTGATAAGGAAAGTCCTACCTTCATAATCCCATCATTACTCTTGAGAAGTACTCAAGGATGATATGAACTGATACATAAGCCTGTCACCATGAAAAAAAACCCCACACTTTTTCTTTATTTGTTTTGTTTTCTCTAATTCTATCTTACGGGCCGTGTTCACCTCTGGATTTATATGACTTCAGTAGGACCTGAGGGGGTTCAACATTTTGTTGAATAGCTAAGAAAAAAATTGGAACTGAGAAAAAACTTAGTTTGCCTGAAATAGTGGCAGCTCTCTGCCCATGGCTTTTCCATGGTCTCTTCGGTTACCAGACATGGCACCTTTTTAAACCAAAGAAGTACTGGAGGTTTCCTGCACATACTTTTTTTTTAACTCTCATAGGTAAATGTAGAACAAATAGAGTTGGGAAATATCCAGTTGTGATCTCTGAAATCCCTTCTATAAGGTCTTGCTAGCAATTGCAGAAATAAATGCTGTTTACATCAGATTGGACAGATAATTCCCCTCTGTTTCTTCATGGAGTGAAATAGCTGACACTCTCTGTGCTTTTATTAGAACAGGAATAGGAGATAAAATGAAAAGTCATTGATTATTTATATTGTTATTTTTACCCTCCTCAAGATTTTTGCCTGTAACTTTTCACTTGTTGAAGGACCGTTGTCCCAGGCTCACATACACAACTGTGCAGGTGTCATTTCATGACTTTAGTCTATATTTAGAATTTGAAGATTTTTTTCTTTGGAGACATAAACATTTGAACATTTTCATGTACTTCTCAATGAAGGTCAGACTCTCTGAAGGTTGGCACAGTAAACTGCATCTGAGGCTGTTTTCAGAAGTAGAAACTGAGTTTTGCAAAAGCAAATCTCCTCTAGACTCCCAGGGTAGTCAATGCAGAAAGGTTCTTCCAGATGTCTCTTCGGATTGCCTAAAAAGAAGTTTCTGCTCAAAATAGCTTTTTTAATGAGTCTCTTTCTTATTTTCTCTCTATTGGCCATGGATTGACCTCAGGAGGTTAACATCCTGTGGCTAATTTTAGTCAGTGAATAACCTTGCTGCCTCCAAAACTCAACTGCTTTCATCTGGTAATGTTTCACAACCTCTTTGCATTTATTTTGCCTGGAAATACTTATGCTGACAGAGAAGAAGCATTTATCCTATGGCTCTTTTGCTCATCTCTTAAATTTTTTTCTTTATTTTATCTACTATTCTATGTAAAATCCTCATCCTTTGTCATATGTAGGTTACTGACCTGAAAGTTATACTCAGAACATCGAAGCGGTTTCACTTAATTCTTCAAATAAATATTGAGGCTACTGTAAAACTGAAGAAGAGATTTAATTGCAGATTTAGGCGGGCAGAGAAAGAGGTCTTGAAAGTTGAAATCATGGTTCACAAGCCTAAAAAGGGAAGAAAGAAACCTAAGTGAAACCTTTTGTCAGCAACCTCCAGTTCTTGCTCTCCCACCCAAATTAATTCAGTGAGGTTTCTCAAGCCTTTTTAATTGAAATAATTTATTTTTACCTCAAATGCGGGTTACCATAAACCAGAAAACAAACAGCAGTTATTTTCACATTTTTAATAAAGTAAGAGGGCAAATAAAATTACCTATTATGGTAAATATGCACTCCTGTAACACTGAGTTATTGCCTTAATTGTGAAGGTACCAACTTACTAAAACAAGAAAAATAATAAATGTACTGGTTCTGCTTTGCTTTGCACTGATGCAAATGGGCATCTCGGTAAGATTCATGAGAGAATTTCATGGAGAGACTGAAAAAATCCACCCTGATCAGGAATCACAGCCATTGTATCCACTGATCCTCACAAAAGAGGGTAGGTTTTAAAGCAGCAATTACATTCATGTGGCCTTTAAAGAAATATATGTGATTTGCAGTAGTCACTGTGTGACATTGTTTGATGTCTGTGTGGGCTGCAATGCAACAAATTTGTCACTCTGCTAGACTGAGAATGGAACAGGCATTGCAGTCATGCCAATCACAGCCCAGACCCGGTGATTTTCGTTTCCTGAAGCTCTGAATTGCACTGCCAAATGACGAGATGCCTCTTTGCAGATTTTACTTGTACCTGATGAGGAGGTGTGAAAATTCCTGACTGTGTCTGAGGCTGACCAGGTGCAGGGCATAAGGAAATGCCACCCTGGAGTGCACGGAGGATGGCAAGCTGTGCTCTCTAGAAATGGCTCCTGTGCTGATTGATACAAAAGAAAGTTGTAGATTCTATCCAGACAAGGGCAAGTAGTGGGAAACCCAGGTTTCCTGGAAATTTTCAAAGACAATAATTCTTTTTAATCTCTTTAAATTACCTTAAGGACATCTGCTTGTAACATGAATGATTAATTAAGTCAATACTTTTCAGAAGTGAACTGTAGATCATTAAAAAGCAAAAACACTCAGCTGCTGTTCAAAGGTCTATCCTGCAAAAATTTATCTTAATGACAAGGTCATCACTGGATTTAATAGTGCAAGGTTATGAACTAATCATTGCTTATTACCTTCTGAGAGCTAGATCTTGATCCTAAGAGGTAGCAGTAGTGACCTCTTAGAATAAGATGTTTCTTTAGTTGAACAAGAATTTTTGAGTTTAGCCCTTAGATTCAGGACCATGGTGGCATTGCAGAAAATACAAATGCTTCTGCGAGACTCAAAGGGGGCATGAGAAGCTGTGTTTTAGTGGTCTGACACACAAGAACAAATCCCAAGGAGCAGATTCTATGTTCTCTGTGTTTACTTACACTCCCCTGAACTGAATAAAACTGAACAGGGCGTGTATTAGTGCTCCTTGTAAGAGAAGTGGGATCTGACCCATGTTGTCATGACCCATGTAATGAACACCAGAGTCTGACTCCATGACAACCAGGTAGGGCTGAGCACACTTTCACTGCTTCAAAAGAAGATAAAATGAACATTTCTGGGGAGGTTTTTTGCAAGTATGTCCCACAAACAGAGCAGATGCCTCACAACAGCATTTCAACTTGCTTAAAAATAAATTGCACTCAGCAATCTCCTGTGATTGTCCCAGCATGTGACTGTCCTGTTCTGGATACACTGGCTTAATATTGCCTTCTTACCTTGAAGGAGATAATCTGCGTTGGCTCTTTTTAAGGTGCATTGTCTCTCTTTTTGGTACACTGGCTGAGATCTTGGGCTCATGTATATGAACCTTCCAGAGCTGATTTCTAACTTACACAAGAAAAACTAAGGACATTTTGGATTGGAACTCCTTTTTCTGTGTAGATACTTGGATAGCTTACATTGATTCAGGAACATTTTAAACTGTGCGAGTAACTTCACAAGTTGTGGCCACCTTATTTCTTCCAGCATCAAAAGGAAGGATCTCTATTCCAAACACAGCCCCACAAACAGCAAATGGTGACATCTGATGAGGTTTGAATATTCCTGATTCCTGTTGCCCATGCTGGGAGCCTGGACCCAACAGTCACACACTTGCACCACATAAAGGAAAGGGAGGACCCCACTCATGGAGCAGGGAAATTTCAGCATTGCACAAAGCAGCCATTGAGAAATAGCAGAGGTTCAGAGTAGACCATTTCTCCAACCAAAACACCACCACCACCACCAAACCCACCTCTTTGCGTGGGTAGAGTTTACATGAATTGCTCATTGCCGAAATAAAATCAAAGGATATTCAGGATGTCTGCAATACATATAATTAGTCAGTTAGAAATACCCTGACACCTTGACCTGTTTATTACAGTCAGGGCCTTTAATTGCAATGAATAATCAATGTTTCCTGAGCCTAGTGAATGGGATGAGATAATTGTGCAGAAAGCCTGTGTTAACTACATTTGAAAGAGTAATATGTTCTACTTCTAATGGTGTGTTCTGAGGTCTGCCACTGACCTCGGACATCGCACTTGAGCCAAAATTTTCAAATTTGCATGTCTTAAGAGGAGCAGAGATTGTCATGTTTGGGTGTGTACTTAAGCATCGTGGTTTTCCCCCAAAACCCTTTAAAGTGTGTCAAGTGGGAGCCTGAGCACTGAGGTCTCTTAATCACATTGGAAGCGTTAACGAAAGAAACTGCTGCAGTGCTGGTTGTAATCAGAAGTGGTGAAAAATAGTGATGGTTTGTTCAGAGCTCCTTCTTCGAAAGGGAGTCCTTCAGCTTGCACTTTTCAGCCTCATAGTCTGAGGTCTGGCCAGCTGATGAGACAATATCTCTAAAAACATGTAGTGTTTTATAAATGTTTGGCATTAGGATGCTGAACAGCTGCTTCTATTACAAGGGCACTGGTAAGTGAAGTTCCTATTGCCTTGCTGACTGAACACAGACATTTCTCATTAAAGACCCAAATCCACAACCTGCTGGTCAGTCTTGGCCTTCTTGACCGTTTCTTATGAGAATAATATCTGTCTGGTTGGAAGCCCTGGTCTCTCAGTGGGAATTTAGCAAGCTGTTTCCATCTGTTGCTGCAGGCTGTGTTTCAGAGTATGGGTTCATTTGTGACTCATGTTTCTTTTCTCTCCTTTCCCTCCCCCTTTCTCTCTCTCATCTTCTTTCCTCTGCAGAGGGGGTAAGAATGAGCCAGAACCAGAGCAACCAATCCCTCGAAAGGTGCAGATTCGTTCTCTCCCTTCCTTGGAGGATATTGATCCAGACGTGTTAGATAGCATGCACTCGTTAGGCTGCTTCCGTGACCGAAATAAACTCTTACAGGACTTGTTGTCAGAAGAGTAAGCACTTGCTAAGTCTTCATATCAGTTGGGTGTTCAGGGGCTGGGATGCTTATGAGTCTGGGGAGAGGTAGAGAGCACTTTAACTGATATGTCTCTCTCTCTCTGAGTAAATGGTAAGAACTTCTGACCCTCTGGCTGCTCATTTGCTGGTGAGGTGTTGGGAGCAAGCCCTGAGCCTTTCTTGCCTCATGAATCAGAGGCTCACAGCCTGACCAGCAATGTAGCCACTGTGCTATTTCTTCCCTAGCTGCCAGGCCAGGTCACTTCATTAAAACATGAGCTACAAAGTCTACATGGGGAGGTGTCATGGCTGATGTTTGTGTTGGATATGCCTTTGTTGCCAAATTTTTATTTATTTCAAACCTATGCCTAAGAGCTGGTGTATCTCCTGAGGTGTAAGAGGGACAGGTAGTAGAAAGAGCACTTAGAAGCTCAGGAGACCTGTCAGGCTGCCACTCTTGCTTTGGACTTCCTGGGGGTACATAACCTCGACTGTCCTGTGCCTCTGTTCTGTGTGTAGAACATGGGAATCTTATTTCCTTTCCTCACTAGCTGCTGGTTGGAGACAGCAAGGGTCTCAAAAGCTTTGTGTGTTGTGTATCTAGCTGTCATGTACATAACCACTTCCAACTGATTTAGAATAACTGTGACTGTTTATCTGATGAGAAAGTTTTATGAAATGTTGACCTCTTTTTCTTTTCAAATGTAAAGCTTTTTTTTTCTTTGTTTTTTTCAGAGAAAACCAAGAAAAAATGATTTATTTTCTTCTGCTTGACCGGAAGGAGAGGTATCCTAGTCATGAAGATGAGGATCTTCCCCCTAGAAATGAAATAGGTACTGCAGATACGACCTCTGTCACCATGAACCCATCTGAACTATCTTCTCTTCACCTTTTTTTTTTTTTAAATTCTAATTTTATTTTAATTTAAACCCAAACCCTAGCATTGCTGTTACCTTCCCAGTAAAACGGTGTACATGGCATTGGTGAGAATCCTCAGCCTGGGGCAGGCAGGTCTGTTCCATGGTTAGACTAGTAGGCTTCATCTTTCAAGACATGTCTGTCTCACAGTGCAGAAGCATCCAAGCAGATCTTGAATGAGATCTTAAAAAATGTGCTATGAACCCACAGGCTGGCTCTATGCAGGCAGATGAGGTTTAGTAGCAGTATAATCTAGTGGTAGAATTTTCTAGTTGCAAGTCTCCTTGCAGTGTTGCAGAAAGGCTGCTCATGGACTTCAGTTAGTAAGAAGCTGTGTAGCTGCATCCTTCTGCAGTTATATATGTGCACGTTCTCTTCTCTGTAAGTGAATACATGCACTGCTGAAAGTATGAATCATATTACTTAGCTGTTTTACAATAAGTACATAAATCAAACTTCCGTGTTTTTAGACTTAGAGAGATTTTAAAAGCTTAATGCACAATAAGATTATATATCCTATAAAGCTCTTGTGATACCACTTTATTCCTATTTATTCATTGGTTTTTTAGGGTGCTGCTGATCACCACTAATCCAGACAACAGGAAAACTGCTCCCCAAGGAGCTAACTATATAAGTGACATCACATGCAGAGAAGTTTAATAAAGGATTAGTCACTTCTAGCAATGATCTGAAACAGAATTTTGCATAGGAGTGTGGAGATGTTCAGGTATTGTACTTCAGCCCTTTGAAGACTAGAAGCAAAGTGCCCTTTATTTTCACTGGAAAACCTGGAGTCTCACAAGCTTTCAGGGCAGTGCTATATTGCACTGCATTTGTTAATGCTTCATTGAATTATTAACCTACCCAAGTTCCAGGCTCCAGGCCCTATAATTTTGCAGGGAAATCTCTTCTACAGGAGAAGAGATGAAAATTCTTAGTAATTTTTAAACTCCTACCTGGATGGAGCTACAGAGAGCATGCTAGCAGGGCTCCTGATGAAGATGGGTAGCTGTGCCAGCTACAGGTCCTGTGGTCGAAAGCCCCTTGCTCAGTGCAGTTCATCATCTAGCACTCTGCTAATCAGCTTTTGACTCAAACAGATTATCCTGCCATGTAAGGACAGCATCATCTTGTTTTAGAAATGCTTTCGTCATAAGAAAAGAAACAAGGTGACTCTAGAATCTTCAAACCCAGCATGTAAGTGAATATGTAGCTATGCCCTAAATGCATTGTATATTTCTTCCACATGCCAAAGTATCATCATGGTTTGAATTGAAATATTATGGTCCACTCTTGTATTTTTTTGTGTAAGGAGTGAAAATGTTTCCTAACAGGGGAACACTGACTGTATCTATGTGCCTCACCTGCACATTTGAGCATTATTCTTTGAGTGTTTGTATGTTGTATTTCCTCTTCCACAGGGGGTTTCCACATCCCCTGTTCCCAGCGGTATCTCTGAGAACATGGGGCAAGGTTTAATTAGGAGCAGTCATGTGTCTGATGAATATCTCATCATTAGCCATTAGCAATGGCCTTGCGCAAACAAAGAAAAACGGAGAACAAGTAACAGTTTAATAATAGCAGCTTGAAGAAACCATGTTCATGAGAGTTGTGGATTGTCTGAGCTCTTGCCAAAAAACAACAAAAAAAAGCATCTGAGAGTGTTTTGCTTTTTCCTCTTTGTTGGCATATTAAGTCTCAGAAAGGATGGATGCAGGTAAAAATATGGCCAGCTACAGCTTGCCCTTTCTTCTGATGTCCCTTTGTCTGTTTCAGCTCTATGAAGTTTCTTCCAAGGGCCAAGGAAGGGTCACTTCTACATTTTTCACGTGCAGCTCCATTTTCTTTACTTGAAAACATGGGAATGAGAAACTTCTCAGTAAAAGGAATGAATGTCAACTAATGTCTCATTGAGAAAAAGGATTTTGTGGGGTGAAGTTTCTTAATAAATCAGAGAACAAAAGGTTGGGCCAGAACAGCTATAGAAGATATCCAAACTCAGAAGGTGAACTTTTATTTCCCACCTTCGAAGTGAAGGCAGATTTATAATTGGATCATTACCTATATGATTCTATCTTCATATGTAAAAATCCTTAGGAATAGCTTTGCTTTTCTGATGTGAAATAAAAGGAAAATGCATCCTTAGTACTGTCACTGTCACTGGACTACGGCTTGATTTTTTTTCACCATATCCACAGAGTCAAAGAAGAGAAGGGCAAATACTAGGTATTTTCCTATTTTTAATTCCTGGGCTTCTGAAAAATCTTCTACGGCTTTAGTATGACACCATTTTAGTCACTATGGCAGGATGGGTATGTATTTAACTAATTATTTAGTATATTTAGACTTGACAGTGATGGTGCCCTGTCATTTCTAATCAGACCCTTGTGAAAAGTATGTACAGTACTTGCTACTCTCGGCAATGTATAGTGTAGGATTGTAGCCAATTTTAAATAGGCATCAAATACCTTTATTAGAAGCTCAACCACATTAACACAAGCTTTGGATGTATTTTCCATCCAGCTTCTGTGAAATGCTGTTCCTGAATTTATAGGTGTGTTTCACCACCTGCTCTTTTTGCTTATTCTCTGTCTTTGATAGCTTAAAATATAGATTAGAAATCAATATCTTCCAGCATCTTAAGCAGCAAGGACTGATATAAAAGAATAATTTAGCTTGTTAGCGATATCCTTCTCCTCCTCAATTTTCTGTTGATTCCCTCATGGCCCCTCTGGCTAATGTCCTTCTCTCAGGTTTTCTCTTTCTCATGGCCGTACAAAAGACTGTCATTCCAGTTTTTATCTAATTCCTCTTCAAATTTCTTCTTTGCTGTCTTTTAAAAGTCCAGCTTTAAAAAATGGCCTGTCACTTTTGTAAATGTCACTTGGCTGAATTTCCATTTCTGTTTTGAACATGCATGGATCAAATTGACTTTTAAAATATCTGTTCATAAATTTTTTTTGTCTTTTTCTCTTTATTGTTTAACTTCTCTTGTTTGAGCTTATTCATCACCATTCTTTTGACATTTGATGCTTTCTTCATCTTCCTTCTTCCTTTCTTTTAAACTGCACTATTTTACTTTACTTTTTATGTCTGATATCCTGCTACAAAACTTGTATCCATTTTGTGTTATATATAAACTCTAACATCATTGTTATGTGTGTTACTGTGCTGTAGATACGCTCCTGAATCACCAGTAGTTCTGTAGCATGAATTCTTTCTCATATTTTGAACTTGCTTGAAGAAGCAGGAGTTTGAAATATCTAAACCTTGTCCCAGCTTACTTTTGACCACTTACACATATGCAGCTGAAATCACACAATATGAATGCTTTATTTGGTTTATCTCCCTTTGTTTTTCTGTCAGCTTTCTGCACTCTTTTTTTTTTTTTTTTTTAATCTGGAGATCATTGCCTATACCATTTTCTACTATCTTTTTATTACTGGATAGAGTTTGAAATGGAGTGAGATACAACAACACTTTTTTTCTAATTAATTTTTAAGAGGAATGTTATTACTGCTAACACAAAGAATACTTGGGTTATACTGTAATGGGGTCAGTTGTTATCACTAATCCATTTGCATTGAACCATCTTAGCTTATGCTCATTGTTTCAAGGATAAGCTCTGCCTCAAAGAGATCTTGTTCTAAAAACCATGATGTTAGAAAGAGAGGAGAAACAAGTACATGGTGGGTGGGAGGAGGGCAGGATAATAAAGAGCAGGCAGTAGAGCAGGCAGAATGGTCAAGTGTGTTATTTCTGGTTTTGCACATGAATCCTGGCAGAAGAAGAAGCCTTAAGGACTGGGCACTGTGAGCTTCTTTCTAACAGCAGGGGTGAAGGATGCCTTCTTTTACAAGTGGTCACTCTCCACTAAAATTAAAAATGTGTCTATAAATAGAGGCAGGGAACTGAAATAGCCCAACCAAAGGAAAGAAAATCCTTCTGTATTTTTTCTGCCTTTCTCCTTTATGCTATTTTGATGCCATGAGCAGTGTTAGCAATAAAATATCTCAGCAGGTCTGTATTTAGTTCCCTGCTTCAATGCAAAGGTGTGGATGATTTGGCAAGTCAGCTTCTGCAATGCATTTTGGTATCTAAAGACTCTTCTCAGAACAATTTAAGTGCTCCTCAGAACCTCAGTAAATGTTTGTCAACAGCTTTAGGAATGAATTGCCTTTAAATCTGTCTTATATCTCTTTTATATATCTTTATATATCTTTATATATCTTTAAATATCTCTTATACCTCAGTTTTCTCTCTGCAAAGCTAAAGTAGCACTTTGATACCTCATAGAATTGTTACACAATAAAATGTGTAAAGCACTTCATTTACTATAATAGTAAAAGCTGTGTGCTGTGGCTCCCATTGAAAGATTCATCTCAGACAAGCATGTTTCGTTTGTAATGCTTCGAAGGAGGAAAAATATAAATCAGCAGGAAAAACCTGAAATCTAATCTTAAAGATGCAAAAAAAAGGGTATTCTTTCAGAGCAGAATGCAATTCTGAGTTTAGAGTGTACTCATGTCCGTGTGTCACATTTAATCTGGCTGAAGAGGATGTGGAAGGCAAGCTCTAGCAACCAGAGTACATACACGGGGTCCCTGGATCGCTCTGCCTAACAGCTTGTGCTATAGCCCATGCTGTCACCTTGTATCATCCTGTTATTACTGTTATCAGCTTTGTAAGCTAATTTCTGCAAGCTGTGGTATAGTTGTCCCTCTATTTTACAGTGCTCATAATACCTTTAGGGCAGTGGCTGGGCTCCTCCTCTCTGCAGGTGGATTGCAAGTTATGTCTTAATGCTTGCAAATTTGGGAGAAGGGAGAGACTGCAAATGTTCACCTCCATCATGAAGAGATCTGCCTTTGTAGGGGAGGTGTGAGAGTGCAACTGTTGAGACAGGATTTGACTAACCTGCGTGAGGAAAGTCACAAGTAGCTGCAGCTGACAGGCTTTTCTCTCCGTACAGATCCCCCCAGGAAACGTGTGGACTCCCCAATGCTGAACCGGCATGGGAAGCGGCGGCCGGAGAGGAAGTCCATGGAGGTTCTGAGTGTGACAGATGGAGGATCCCCAGTTCCTGCTCGCAGAGCTATTGAAATGGCACAGCATGGACAGAGGTGGGTCCCTGCTTCACCCAGGAGCCCTGCCTGCCTGGGTCTGCCCCCCGTTTTGTGTTACACATACAAAGGAGCTGTGGGGATTTTCTCTTCGCACCAGCACTCGTTACACCTTCCAGTCGCATTTGCAACATGATCCGGCAGCCAGCAGTGCTTGTGCACACAGGACCAGAAGTCCTGCCAGGGGCTTAAGGGTTCTGCTTGCTTGCAGCTGTTCCTCAGGAAGCCACCCATGTCCTCTGGGCAAGACTCATCTCAGCTCTTTTTAATTGTTGAGGACATGGGCATGCAGTCTAAGCTTGCAGTACAGGCTGACTGGGCAATGGGGACACATAAGGGCTTTGGGAGGTCTCAGATACATGTGTCCTGTCAAACAGGATAAATTACCTTCTGCTTGTTCTTCTCTGTCTCCAGAGCCTACAACAGGAATCTAGGTGACTATCTCGGATTAGGCTCCTAGCTTTTGGGCACCTGAAGTTAAATGAACACCATGCTCCGTGCCATCAAAACAACTTGAATCTGAAAAGCCCTATCCAGGCATCTTGTAGATGCCTCCAAAATGTGCTGTCAGAGCCAACATGCATCTGAAATGGCACATAAATCACTATATGCTTGTAAAGTGATGGAATATGTATAATTTGCCTCTTTTCTATCAAAGAAAGTGTCAGTCTTGTGGAGAAAAAGCAGAGGAAAATGGTGTCTCCTCAAGGCAAGTTCTGGGAGAGTAAGTGAACTGTGGAAATTCACTTTTGTGAACCATGGAAGTTGCTTCCTCAGTCCCTATGACTAGCCTAAGGGAAGCACATGCATTTGGTTTCACACTTGCATTAATCAATCAATATAAAAGAACACTTCCCATATATGAATGATGATGATGATGATGATGATGCTGTAACTTCTGTTTCAGTTTTGACATCATTTTTATTTGTTCAGCTCTTAAGATCTGTTAAAAAAAAAAGCCTGCTGTGTGCAGAAGCTCCCTTTGCAGACTGAGAACTGGGAGAAGAACATGAAATAATTTCATAGGCATTCCAGAGGCCCCTAGAATTGCTGGAAACTTCCTGGCAATTGTTACAGTTTTATCTGCAGTGAAGAAAGAGTGGTGATTTCCAGAATCTGCTAGGACTTATTTCAGACTGGATATATGACCTTGAGACTGCCATAAAGTCTTCTTGACGTATTGTAGGTTGGAAACCTGTCTCAAATATGTGATTTGGTGTGAGGTGTGGGTGAAGGAAGTGTTCAGGACAGTGTGCTCAGTGTTCCCAACAGGCCTCAAAGGAATAAGGATGAGCACAACACTGACTCCTTGTTCCACCTGCAGTGTTTACTCTGCTGCCAGGAGATGCCTCTGCCTCCCAGAGCCAGGCAGAGGCAAATCACTTTCCCCCACCCCAAGACTCCTTCACAGGGAGTGTCCAGCTGCATGGAACAAACAGGAGGCGTTAAATTGACCACAGCATTTTCTGAGAGCTGAAACCTTTTCTTCCAGCTCTGAACTTTAAATTTGGGTTCAGAAGCCTGAAGAGGCAAAGCTGTGTCTTGCTATCCAAAGTATTTCTTTTGCTTTTAAATATCTCACTCGATTCTGCACACGAGGAAGCAGTTGAAGTCAAAAGGTCTGGGATAAGTTCAGAGCAGAGATATATCCAGGCTATGTATCGGTGAAGAAGGGCTTTAGCTTAAGGAGGAAGCAAAAGCTTCAGGCACAAAAGAGATACGGGGCAATGCATACCACAAGTCAGGAAAGGACATAAAAGTGTGATTAAGGGTGGAGAAAGGGATGTAATAACACCATGATTGATGATGGTGGGCATGGTAGTGCTTGTTTTCGAAGGGGTTAAGGGGAAGATGTTATTTTACTCCACGTGTGAGCTTCCATAATTCATCCCATCCACATCCAGAGATGACAACGGCACATTTTGTGTTGCTGGCAGCACAGTCATTTATAACACGAACTGGCTTCATTAAGGAACCCCACTGCATGGGGGGTGTCTGGGGACGGTACATTGCTGATGGAGCACCATCTGTCAGAACAGTGACAAAGTGACAAGTGCCTTCCACCAGGAATGGGGATTTTTAATGTCTAGTTGCATATTATATTCCATGAAATGACCCACTGACAGTGGATTTTACAGCAGTAGGGTTTAGATCCCCAAGGCAGATGCTTTTTTAAGAATTACCTTTTTTTTTTATCTCAAGAGACAACTATTCAGTGCTTTTATCCTACAATACTAGGAAGATTGACCATGGAATCAGGTCTCCTGTTTAGATATAGATGACTTGTGTAAACATCTGGAGACACAGTGCCATTGCTTCTTCCTTGAGCTGACAAAGATACACTTCTAACCAGTGGGCAAAACACACCCAAGTGTCGTGTGATTTATTCCTACTGTCCTCTTTCCCAGTAGTAAACAGATGTTTGCTTGCATAAAGAGGATTTATGTTACAACCTCGGGTTTACATGTCTGTATCATGCTCTGTGCTTTTGGTAACCATGTGGGGGCCCTACAAGTGTCTGGTCTTGGCTTGTTTAGGGCATATCTTTCCACACAAATTTAAAACTTGGCAGCCTCCAGCCCTACAGGCTGAGAAAGTATTAAGTGAAAAACATAATCCTTCAATGACTTGGTTTTGAATAATGGACAAGAGAAACACACACAAAAGCTGCTTGTGGAGCTTACAGGCTCCTTGAAATGCTTGTGCCGACCTCTCCAGGTGTTCTCCAATGGATCTTTGTAAATGGCAAAGTTGGTATGCACAAACTCTAGCCCCTCAAAAACTGGTGACTAAGTTTTGTTAATTCTTGGGTTTCCCTGCTAGTTGTCAACTAAACTGGGTTCATAATTATATCTTAATTAATTCTGCTGTTCTGGTATCCCCTCCTCTCAGACAATCTGATATTTCATTGAAATGTCAAAAGAAAAGAAGTAGGTTCTGAGCTTAGTTTAACATCAGCTAATTTGTCCCTTGTGCTAAAATCACACAGACTAGGAAGAATTCCACGGGAGCTAGAATCCGGCGGGGATATGGCAGAAATTTTCAGCAGCTTTGCTGTGAGAGTCCAAAACCCATTCTAAAATGGGCTTCATTAACTATTCATTTTCTTCTAGTTTTTGAAATGGAGAGCTTGCATGAGAGATCAGCTAACAATAAGAAGCAGTGTTCTGTGAAACAGTGAAGCATATTACCAGTGAAATATATTACAGAGAGTTGCCCTTTTAGCAAAGCACAGGGAATTTCACTTCTAAGCTGCAGGGCTTCAGACCCAAGATGAGAAAGAAGGGCATTTCTCAATACACTGAGTATAGAGAAGAGAGTTGGGAGTTAAGTGGTAATGGACCCTACACATTAGAATACAAAATGGATTACTGTTCCTCTAAGAGCCTCTCTGGTCTGATTTTAACCTTTTCTGAGAGCATGCTTAGTGTTGAGGTCTTCTGGAAAAGCCGTGAGTAATGAATGCTTTGGAATTAACGCCTTCAGATGTGTTCTGTTTTCCCTGGACACTGTGACAAAGTAGGTGGTACCTGGCTTTTAAATTGAATAAAGGAGAACAGGGTTTATAAGTATGCATGGGGGAAGTCGTCTTAGACCTTGGAAGTCAGGGGAAGATAATGAACTTGAGCGCTGTGTAGACGTGAGCCATGACTCTAAAAGTAAAAGAAAGGTTTTTCAGAGCATTGCTTAAAAAGGGGAGGATGGGTTGGGGGACTGGGTGTCCAGCATTGCTACAGGTGACTCTCTTTTATAAAAATGTCCACACTAGTAACTGTGTTTTCTCGCTTTGTTCCTGCCATAGTAAAACAATGTTCAGTAAAAGCCTGGATATCTCTGAAGCCAATCCCAAATTCAACAAAGAAGAAAGGTATAAACACTGACAATATGTTCCTCTCCTCTACCTCACTGCTGAGACCTTAAAGATGCAGTACTTACCTTCTCTGTGTGGGGACAGAGCTGTTCTCTCTTTTCCTCTTTAGAGAGAAGCAAAGAGGGTGGGATATTTACAGCTCCACACTATGTATGTTTTTGTACAGTACCATTCATTTGAGGCTATCCCCAGTGCAGCCTTGGACTGTAGCAATGATTTCCCCACTAAAATTTCATCCTTCTGCTATTTCTGGTTCAGTTCTGCCATGAGTAGAAGTTCTGCCCAGGGTAGAAGATGTATTTGCTTAAGACTTCTTTGGGAAGGATTGGAATATAAAACACTAGGAAAGCCCAGAATGTTCCACTCCCACCATTAGAAACAGCAGCACAGCTGAGTGAGTGACAGCAGTGGTAGGAAACTTTGGAAATTCAGTCTGATAGACAAAATATTAAGGACCTCTGGTAAGAGACAAACTCTTTAAGACTACCCAGAGGACACAAGAGGAAGACGTGATTGAAAACAGGGTTTTTGGAGGATGATTCTAATCTAGCAGTTCAAGTGTCAGATGCTGTAGAACAGAAAGGGTAACTCCCAACTGTCAGCAGAGGCACAATGGAAGACAGGTAGGCCACCACATTTACAGACTTCAAGTGGACTTATGTGGGTCCATGAACACAAAAAACCATTCATACTTTTGTGAAGGTTTTTAGTGTACATGTTGCTTCTAAAATTTTGGTCTCAGAGGAAGAGAATTTTTCTTTGTGTTGAAAACTGGCATCCCAAAGGATAACTCTTCATCAAAATACAATCCTTACACATTTTGGACAAACACTTAACTTACCCAAAGGTTACAAGTGTGGCATATGATTCAAAAAGGGAGAAGCAATGGCTTCCTTAAAGGAACCAATGGACTTCGCAAACCATTCTTATTTCCGTTTCCCCTTTTCATAGAGATATTTCTATATAGAGATAAAGGTGGCCTTGAAGCTTCAGGAGATTTGCAGGATGTGTGAGGTACTGTTTTGGCCTTTTGCAGTCTGAGACAGTCTTTTGTGGTCAGTGTTTCAAGTCCTGAACCTGCCACAGTGAGGAGCATTGTGCATCTGCAGGAGAGATTGTGCCTCATGCGGTGTGTAAAGCACCCTCTCTAAGATGCCAAAATACCAACAAGCATTGGATTGGACCTGAGTTGTTAGCAACCTTGTAGTTCCACAGCCATGAAGAAGTAGTGGTTATACAGCCTTTAGTGGCTGGGCTTTCCTGGACTGTTAGCATAGACATGGAAATTCCTGTTCCTTTCTCTGATACTCCCCATATGTAAGTTCTGCTCTTGAACATGTGGCACTTCTTGCATCACAAGTTAGTCTAAAGTTACTCCAAAGATGAGCTTTTCCATAGTAATTAGGAATCAGGTCCAGTAAAAGCGATGCAGAAATTTTATCTGTGACAGGAGAGGAGTCTTTCAGCAGGTGTTCTGAGCACCTTTCTTTGTCCCTCTGTCCTTCTCTGGCACCTGCTACAACTGTGTTAGGAGCAGAAGGAATGACATTTCTGTATCTTCTGTGGGAATTTCTTAAATCCACATAGGCATTTTGTGTTCCCTCACAAAGGTGGTATTTTTCAGACAAAAGGAGGAGAAGGTTAGAGCACTGCATGAGGATCACCCACAGTCCTGCTCATTCAAGGACCAGGCTGAATTTTTGAGGACCACATTTGCTGTGATCTTACCTCCCTCCCACTGCTGGGAGTTCAAATGAAGGACCTCAGTGGTGGGAAATGTGAGAGAACTTGGATTCCAGGTCTGTGCACAGCCACATGAAAGGAAGGGATCGGCAGCAAAGAGGACCCCAGCAAAATGGGGTCATATTATCAGGGTGGCCATTAAATTTTTGTTCAGTGTTTAATTGCCCAATTTTATGATACCTTTTTTAAAGGAATACTGCATCTTTAAGGGTCCCTTCCCTCTAGATGCACATGGTTGTCTTAGTAGCTGAGGCCACTGTCCCTTTCTTTTTCTT
Organism: Leptocoma aspasia; assembly: GCA_013399835.1. NCBI lineage: Eukaryota > Metazoa > Chordata > Aves > Passeriformes > Nectariniidae > Leptocoma > Leptocoma aspasia. Next base: position 1,841,784 of record VXAX01005444.1, on the reverse strand, counting down.
TTTCTTTTTCTTTCTGACTTTCTTTCACCCCCTCTTNTATACATATATTTGTACATATATATATATATATATATATGAATTAGATCTTACCCAAATTTGCACTCCACAGGCTGAAATATAAATGGAGTGTCACTCAAACACATGAAAAAGAACTTACTGTAATGCTTCTTTCCACTTCTCTATCAATGCGTAGCACAACAGCTTTTTTGTCCTATTCTGACTACATTTTCATTTTAACTGTTCTCAAAACTGCCTTGGTGGCTCAGCCCAGCACTTGCAATGTTGATGTAACTGGAGGCATGGCTAGTTGGACTGAGCAGTAAACTGTGAAATCTACTGGGCATATATTAAATTTGGCATTTCTGTCTTGTGGCAAATGGATTTTCCTCACCCAGCCAGAGGTAGCTCTGGCAGCTTGGGAGCCTCTTATTGAAAATGGAGAGAATGAGAGAGAGAAGGTGACAGAGAGGAAAAAAAGCATTACATCCAACTTGAAAATAATTTGGCTTAATAATACCAAACTGTTTTTTTATTTCTAATCTAATCTTCGTTAATGTGAAAAGATGGTGACATTTTCCTGAGTTTGCTTACCTGCACCCTTGAAAACTTAATAACCTGACTATTCTATTTCCATTTTGAATGCTTTGGTTAGTAGATAAAAATTAAGAATACTGATGTTTTCAATTGTCATTTGCCTTCAAAGTCAACGTGCCAGAGATTCAGTCTGCTTTTAGAACTGCTTTTTCAGACTCTTTTCAGCACAGCATTGATTTATTCTCCATTCACATTTGAAAGATTTCCTTTGCAACCTACAAGACCCAGAGACTGAATTTATTTTAAATGAAAAATGAGATCCTGGAGCACAAGATGGCATCCACAGAGATAAGTGCTGGGTTGCTGAGCTGGTACGTTCTAGCTGATCTGAATTCCTGACTATAAGACCATCATGACTAATAAGGCAGTATCAAAGCAGATTCACAGCTTGAGCTACAATCTTGTACCCTGGGCTCCCAAGCTGGCTCAGAAATGCATGCTTTAATAACCAATACATTTCACAGTTCATTCGTGGCAAAAAAAAAGTACTTCTTACCAGGCCAGCTTGGGGGACAGAGGGACACTGTACTGAACAAACTGGGGACAAAAAGAACAATTTCCTGGATAACAGTGTGATATAACTGTGCCTTATGTAAAAGGCAGAGAAGAAATGCAGCATGAAGTATGAACCCCATTGCTCTGCTGACTGCTTTAATTGGGATTTGGCTGGGAATTTTTTTTTTGCAACCTTAGTATGTGCCTTTCCATATTCCCCAGTGCCAAAGTTGGATGTGTCTGCAATATGTGAGTGGGACAAAAGTTGTTTACTGGTCAATGAAACTGTCCCCCTAGTGTTCCTGGGCTCTGGAAAGACTTAGGCACCGGTGGCAATGATGATGACCGTTCAGTTCTCCGAACAGTATTTCACTCTGCTTTTCCTACTCTTCTCTCCACCTGCCTCCACACCCCTCTCTCTTTCTTTCTCTCTCTCCGTCTCTCTTTATTTTCCCTTTCCGAGGATGGCGAGTGCTGATCCGTTGGGGTAAGCTCTAGTTTTGGATTATTCCTGTTGCGGGACCTGTTGTACCTTTGTAGAGAAACTTTTCATTTGCAATTTCCAAATACAATACAGGTTGATACGCTTCAGTGACTGAGGCTTTACAGCAGGGAGAGAGAGAGAGAGATGTGGGAAGAAGCATTTTTGGTGCTTTTGTGTGTGTTTGTGTGCTTTTATGTTGGAGTCACACTCCATATAATTTACTTTTGGGTTCTTTTTTTGTTCTCTTATTTGTCCCTCTATTTCAATGTCTGTGGGCACAGAAAACTATCCTCAGACATTNGGCACCTGCTACAACTGTGTTAGGAGCAGAAGGAATGACATTTCTGTATCTTCTGTGGGAATTTCTTAAATCCACATAGGCATTTTGTGTTCCCTCACAAAGGTGGTATTTTTCAGACAAAAGGAGGAGAAGGTTAGAGCACTGCATGAGGATCACCCACAGTCCTGCTCATTCAAGGACCAGGCTGAATTTTTGAGGACCACATTTGCTGTGATCTTACCTCCCTCCCACTGCTGGGAGTTCAAATGAAGGACCTCAGTGGTGGGAAATGTGAGAGAACTTGGATTCCAGGTCTGTGCACAACCACATGAAAGGAAGGGATCGGCAGCAAAGAGGACCCCAGCAAAATGGGGTCATATTATCAGGGTGGCCATTAAATTTTTGTTCAGTGTTTAATTGCCCAATTTTATGATACCTTTTTTAAAGGAATACTGCATCTTTAAGGGTCCCTTCCCTCTAGATGCACATGGTTGTCTTAGTAGCTGAGGCCACTGTCCCTTTCTTTTTCTTTTTCTTTTTCTTTCTGACTTTCTTTCACCCCCTCTTTCAGTGCTTCTCTTCTTCTGTATCTGGGTTGCTGCAGCTCCGTAGTTCACTTGCTTCAGTATTATAGGGAATGCACATGTCTGCGCTTCTGGGTCTATTGTGTCCTGGGATTGTTCATTTTTTTTTAAACCTCATTTCCCCTTTTCTTTACCCTATTGTCAATTTGCTTTCCATTCTCTTTGTTAACCTCTTCAGTGTCTTCCCTGTTGGGAAAATGACTTGAAAGAAACATTATTGGACCTTCTTGCACCCATTCTATTTACATTTGACTATTCTGCATGTGTGAATACGGGTGTATTTTCTGTATAAATATACACACAGGTTCCAGTATATACAATGGGTGTCAATTTGCTCTTCTCAGTTACATCACTGTAGATAGATTGGTATAGGTATGATTGAGGACAGCATTCGTTCCTAAATATATACATATATTTGTACATATATATATATATATATATATGAATTAGATCTTACCCAAATTTGCACTCCACAGGCTGAAATATAAATGGAGTGTCACTCAAACACATGAAAAAGAACTTACTGTAATGCTTCTTTCCACTTCTCTATCAATGCGTAGCACAACAGCTTTTTTGTCCTATTCTGACTACATTTTCATTTTAACTGTTCTCAAAACTGCCTTGGTGGCTCAGCCCAGCACTTGCAATGTTGATGTAACTGGAGGCATGGCTAGTTGCACTGAGCAGTAAACTGTGAAATCTACTGGGCATATATTAAATTTGGCATTTCTGTCTTGTGGCAAATGGATTTTCCTCACCCAGCCAGAGGTAGCTCTGGCAGCTTGGGAGCCTCTTATTGAAAATGGAGAGAATGAGAGAGAGAAGGTGACAGAGAGGAAAAAAAGCATTACATCCAACTTGAAAATAATTTGGCTTAATAATACCAAACTGTTTTTTTATTTCTAATCTAATCTTCGTTAATGTGAAAAGATGGTGACATTTTCCTGNTTTTTTTTTGCAACCTTAGTATGTGCCTTTCCATATTCCCCAGTGCCAAAGTTGGATGTGTCTGCAATATGTGAGTGGGACAAAAGTTGTTTACTGGTCAATGAAACTGTCCCCCTAGTGTTCCTGGGCTCTGGAAAGACTTAGGCACCGGTGGCAATGATGATGACCGTTCAGTTCTCCGAACAGTATTTCACTCTGCTTTTCCTACTCTTCTCTCCACCTGCCTCCACACCCCTCTCTCTTTCTTTCTCTCTCTCCGTCTCTCTTTATTTTCCCTTTCCGAGGATGGCGAGTGCTGATCCGTTGGGGTAAGCTCTAGTTTTGGATTATTCCTGTTGCGGGACCTGTTGTACCTTTGTAGAGAAACTTTTCATTTGCAATTTCCAAATACAATACAGGTTGATACGCTTCAGTGACTGAGGCTTTACAGCAGGGAGAGAGAGAGAGAGATGTGGGAAGAAGCATTTTTGGTGCTTTTGTGTGTGTTTGTGTGCTTTTATGTTGGAGTCACACTCCATATAATTTACTTTTGGGTTCTTTTTTTTGTTCTCTTATTTGTCCCTCTATTTCAATGTCTGTGGGCACAGAAAACTATCCTCAGACATTCTGCAGATACCAGACACCTTCTGAGAAAGAAACCCACTCTCTGTTTAGCACTTTTATATCTGTTTGGTATTTTCCAGTTAATTTCAATCCTAATTTATCCAGTTTTCTTATTTTTCTTTTTTTTTTTTCTTTAATGAAACGGAATCCCATCTGTGTTATTAAAAAAATGCTGGGTATTCCCTCTCTTTTTAGAATATGTTTTCTTAAGAGGTGAACAGATGGCCCTAGAGACAGATATATCTTCAAAGCTCTGTATTTTCAATAAAGGCAGTATAGGTACAGCTAAGAATGCAATTATGCTTCAAATTAAAGTTCCATTTATAAATACTTAAGAGAAGGAGAATATTATATTAATAAATTATTTAATAAAACCATTGTAATAGATCATTACAGACTACAGTAAAAACTTCTTGAGAGAGTACACATTGAGAAAGCTAATTAGCACCAGTAACATTTACTTCTCATGTTTGCAGCATACTTCAATATCTGTTAATTCTTTCTAAACCATTCATAAGTGGAACTTTAGTATAATTGGCCAATTAAGGAGGGTGGTGCTGTTCAACATCACCATCTGCATGGGCTGAAAAGAAGAAGAGGTGTGTTACCAACACCTGCACTCCTTCCTCTGCACTCTCTGCAAGGCTTCATCTTACGAGTGGTTAATAACATGAGCAGACATTCTGACTCAAGCATGATTATTCCCAGTAAGAGCTGTCACAGTGTTATTTGCATGGTTGGGACTGTAAGACAGTGGAAAATCCAAGGTATTCTGTACATATTCCCTGAATCAGGGAGTGAGGAAGCACAGTTTGTACCTTTCAGACACCCAAAAGTAAGAATGATGAAATTTAACGCAGCCTGACTGCTCACCTAGTGCATGTTAATTCAGGTCATTGTCAGGGGTCTCATACCCTGAAGTTTCAGTTTAGATTTTTTTGGCTTTGAGTGGGCAAGGAAGAGGAGTATCAAATTCCACCCAATTCATGCTTGAAGCAAATAAGAGGTTGGCAGGATATGTTCTGGAATGACTTTCAAAACCACACATGAAATCAAACCAATTCAAAATTTCTAAGCCATTTCACCCAGGGACACAAGTCTGGTGCATCACTGCACGCTGCATGCATGCTGCGGGCTCCCTTTCTTGGAAGCATGGCTCCAGCTTGACCAGCTAAGAGGCTTTATTCAGCATCCTGGTAAAACTGTGCTATGAAAGCAAGTTCTGCTGGGACTGCAACAAGGTACCAAACTTGCCTTGGCTTGTAAGAAAAAGTTCTAGGAGATGGTTATTCAAAGAAGAAACAAATACCAAATCTGACCTAAATGTTAAATTCATGCTGTGAAGCCTTTATGTTCTCATGGTGTGTTCTAGCAGGGGCACTGTTTAAAGCATTTGGGAGCTGATCTGAGAGAAGGGCGATGGAGAGATGCTCTGTACATGTGCTGCATGTGTGGTGCAGTTACCAGGCCATCTGCACTCTCCTGTCTCCTGTTTCTCTCTGGCTGTACCTCAGCAGTGTCAGGCTTCAGCCCTGCACCTCTCAGGAAATTCTGCATTCTCTGAAACCAGCTGGAAACTGGATTCAAGCCCCCCAGTTTCAGAACACTGGTCTGACATGAGCTGGGCCTTGCCTGGCTTCCTCTTGACAGCAGCTGGCTAAAATGAATACAAAATTTCTTTAAAATTAAGGACCTTTGAACTTTGATACTTTGAGTTATGAAATAGATTGAATAAGGTATAAAATCATCACAGCTGCAAACTACAGCCCACACACGCACATTTCGTTTCAGTCCTTTGCCTGTCTTTCATAGCTCAGCTGTCTCCAGGTTATTGTCAGTCTGTGGAATAGGAGGAATAGCCTGCAATGATCTCAGTGTCCACCTTATGTTTAGAGTGCCCTTTGCATCTTTCCCCTCCTAAACCTTGGGTCTGCCTCCCTTATGTTTTGGGGTTTTTGGATTCCTCTCTCCAGACTTGTCAAAACAACTGTATCACTTTGTAAGGGACTAAAGAGTCTCTTCTTGGGTCTCTAAATCTGGCAGTTGTGTTTGAGGGAATGTTCTTTATCTGAGCAACTGCACTGTCTTTCCAGCTTGTATTTTCAACAACCTTTTGATGACTTCCATTGAGTTAATGCACAAGCATACAGGAATGCAAAACACAGAGCAAAATTAGTCACATGCAGCGTTCACCATTTCCTGGATTGTTGCATTTAATATTAAGTTATTGGAATAATTATAGATTTAATACTTCCAGTAACATTTAATGCCTGTAAAGACTCTTAGGAGGTTACTCATTAATAAATACTTCTCACTAAATAAATTTATTTCATAGCCATGGAGATGATGTCGTACCTCTTTCCACACATAAGACATAAGAATCTGCCATATTAATGCTGCCTGTAGGGCCTCAAACTTTCATTTTCTGGTGAGAGGGCTAAAAATTTAAATTCCTGTTCTTTCATTACAGCATTTCAGCATAATGCAATGTTTTCATTTCTTTCTTTTGGCCCTGTCCCAGTTCTGTCCACCTGACTCTGAGATACAGGAGCAGTGCATGTGCTTGGTTTTTTTTTTTACAAACTGAATTACAGCATTGCTTAGCTGAAATGATCTTGATGAGAGGGACAAATCTGTCATTTTTGCTTGTTAGCACTTTTTGTACTGGAGTACAGAACCACGTAGTAGGGTATGGTACTGAGTTTTTATAGCCAGCTTGAGAATCAGATCCCATTTGTAAAGGTAAATTATGGGAGATTTGTTAAATTGAGGAAGATGCAAGGAAAATCTCCTCAGTCTTGGTGTCATATCCTATACTACCACGTTCTGGTAAAGGAGGAAGAGTTTTGAAAATGTATAGCTCTCTTTTCACCCCCACACTTAAATTGAACACAGGCTTCTTTAAACTCTTTCCACTGCTCCTATATACAATTTCCAGTGTGGACAAACTGAAGCTTGCTATAGGACCTACTTTACTTCTTACATATTTTGCATGTAAATCAGCAGCAGAAATAAATCTTGTTCAATAGCAATCATGTGGATACTGAATGCATTTCCAGGAGATTTCATACTAACTCTCTCTTATGTCCCCTGCCTCAGGCTCCTAGGCTGGATGAAAGCACAGTACACAACAACTATTTTTCAAATATTGCTTCCAATAAAGAACTGGGATTTTGGGAGGTGGGACTGCCATAATCTGCCCTACATGTGTGTGATCATTTTTGTAAAAAAATAAGAGGCAATGGGGTTGGGAAGTGAGAATTCAGGACTGTTGGAAACACCTGATTGCAAAAAGGAAATAGCAGAGTGGAACTTTTAAGCAAGTGTCCTGGAATTCAGATGAGTGTCAGAGAGGACATTCCCACCACAATTAAGAGTTGGTGGGAACATCTCCTTTAACTCTAAGTTGGTGTTTAACTGCATCTCTGGGCACCTGAATGCCTTCCGCATTTGTCCAAAATAATCTATAGACTCCTCTTGTAATTCATGGTTTGGAAGAAGCTTTTCCTGATGATTCATGCAAGGAACATTTTGACTAAATGGAATTCCCATCTGCACAACACATCTGTGGTGCAGTCAGCTACTTCACTTATAGGAAAGGCACATACAGTAGTCTTTCAAAAGTGGAGCAGACAGTTCTCCCCTTAAAATTACTTTGCATAAACCTTTATGAGTGCCCCAGATCTTGTTGGTACAAATTTAGGCTTAATCTAGTGCAAAAGAATGCCAAGAGTGAGCCTCTGGTTTTTTACTGCTGCATTATGATGGGCAGATTGCATCAGGGTACAAGAAAAAAACCTAAGTGGGAATGTTCTGCATAGAATGAGTGTCCCAGATTTTCATGATGCCAGCTGAGATTTAATCTGGCCAAAAAAAGGTGCTGTGAGTGGGCTTCTGGTTTTCACATATTTAGTGTGATGGACAAACTGCAATGGAATACAAAGAAAACCATCAGGGCAGAGGATACAAGCAGTGAAAACAGAACCTGCCATTATGTTGAGTTGTAGCTTATTCTTTCCTTGGAAATACTTCCTCTTTCGCAGTTCACTAATTTTTAAAGACTTCTGCTACTCAAACTTATTTAATAATATATGTCTGGGAAACCATTTTAGAGACCATTTTTCTGTTTTGTTCTACAACAGCTGAAGAGAGTAAACTGATATAGTTTATGGTCTAAATTTGTTTTATATTCTTATGTATAAGCTGACATCAAGTATCTGACCTATATAAATTTTTGGTATATATGTGTGTAAACACAGCCAAACGCGTATTAAAACACATACACCCATACACTCAGTTTTCTACAGGAATTTCACCTTTTCATGTTTGTTACCTGAAGGTGAGCAATTGCTTTCATGGCTCTTGTTATAGGTAGGAAACATTGGTAGGTTTGCTATGTTGACATATTGCTGCGTGGTGGTTGTTGAATAATTCGGTTCTTAGCCAAATTCTCTCCTGTTAGATGTTTCAGTCTTCAAGACAACTTTCTTTCTATTTAAAAAGGATAGAAAGGAGCTGCCTCTGGGGCTCACTCATGTACAGTCACACATACAGTGTGAGGTTTTTTCCTGCAGGGCAGCCCTCCTCCTAGAAACTTCCTCTGCTGAAATGTTTGTGCATCTGGCCTGTCTGCTCTTCCACCATGTTTAGCATGGCACATTTGCACATTTTATTGTCAGCAGCTGACATTTTTCATAGGTGGCCTTTGCTGGAGAGCATAAGACCATTAACAGTATAGGTGACCTTGTCAGCAGATAGGACAGTTCACTCTCCCTTGACTGGCCTCTTTCTGAGGGCACCTGAGCTGTAATTTTGATATTAGTAAAGTCATCAACAAAAGCAGAACTTGTTATCCACAGAGAAGACCTGGCTTGCTTAATGCAGCAGCAAGAATTCTCACTGCAGAGCAAAGATGTGAAATCCATCAGTGAGAAGCTGGAAAGGGCCAAGCCAATGCAGTCTTTGATTTCAGTGGGAAGTCATCACATAAGAAACAATTGTGTGCTTCAGTCAAGGGGACTTGGGGTTTTAATTATTATCTGGGGGAGCTCCCTACCTTTGTGCCTTGTACACATGGTGCTTTTCCATGTTGCTTGTGACAGAGAAAGTCTCATTTTGTAACTGCCAGCACTGTGCAAAGCAGAATTCTTAGCACGAGTATGAATGTCTTCACCGTCCCTTTGAATTGAGCTGTTCACCTTGCACAGAGCAGACCTAGTAGCTTCCATGTGCTTGATGACCAAAAAGAAAGTAGCAACTGCCTTAATTGAAAGAGATTATAGTATTCTCCCTGAGCAACAGCATTTCTTTGATTTGAGGGGGGGACAACTGAAAAATGTGACAATAGTGAAAGGAAAGAAAAGGAAAGAGTTATGTCCTTTTCCAGTGACAGCCTCCCTCCTCCTCCTCACTTCATGCCTCTGCCTGTGGTGGCTGGTGTTCAGGGCTGTTACTTGTCCAAATTTTCTGAGGGGTGTTTTCCTTGTTGTGTCCATTCAGGTCTCGGTCAATCAGCGGAGCATCGTCTGGGCTCTCCACCAGTCCTCTCAGCAGTCCAAGGGTAAGTGGTGCTGCTTCAAGATCTGTTGGTCCAATCCACTCACACATGCTTGATGCTTTTTGACATCTGTTGTGCCAGAGCTGTGGCTCTTAGCTGGGATGTTTTGCTTTTCCTTGGCAGCTTGTAAATTTTCATTTTTGGTGAGGGAAATGTTACTTACAAATGCAGGTGGAGAATTTCTCATACATGTTCCCTGCACTGTTAGCAGGGATCTCACTGTGCCCCTGCCCTTTTTCAGTCTCTTAAGCACACAGAATAACGTGGCTATGACTAAACACTCCATGTCCAGCTGAGGTCTGCATATAGCCTGGTTTCAGACCCCAAATGACCAGGAACCATTTCACAGCTGCCTTCAATTAGGTCACAGTAAAGCACCAAAGCATGGTGGTTATCTTCTGTTTGCCTCAGAATAGCTCATATCAGGAAGTCGGAGAAAATAAATTACACAAATTTGAGGGCTAGGAAATTTAAAAGGAAAGTAAGAAGTTGACTGACTAGGATGAGTAAAGAACATTCAAATCCCTATAAACAAGGTACTTTCACATCCCCTTTTAAAGCATGCAGTCAACTAAATACTGATACTCATCTAATACTGATACTCAGCCAGTACAACACATGCTCGATACTACATGTGTTGTGAAGTTGTAACGGTTTCTAAATGCAATGACAGAGGCCTCCCTCTTCTTGTTAACTTCTTTAGGGGTAAAAGTGAGTATTCCTAGTGCTTGAAAAGGCCAGCTAGGTCACTTTAAGACTGCAGTGCCTAACAAAAGTCTAGGCCTCATCAAAAAGTCTATTGGTCTGTGACAGTGCATGTTACCTAAATGTCTGGCCCAGAGTCTCTGGAGGATTTCTACATAATTCCCACCACTTCATGAGAGGATGCTGCCCCCCATTAGAAATTGATATAGTCCATGTCTTAGGGTATGGATACATCTATGGATCTACTCTTAGGTATATGAAGATAACATCAGTATTCCAAGTATTTGAAATTGCAGTTCCCCCCTAAGATTCTGTGTAATTCTTGTGAATAAAGACACACTGTCAGCTCTAAGTTTATGGTCTAGTAAAGCTTCCAGCACTTTGCTTGATTGAATTATTTTCTGAAACCTATTTTGGGCTCCTGCCAGTAGTTATTCTGTTTTGAATTGTTATCCAGCATAAGTGTTCTTGTGGTCTCCTCTATGTCTTTAAAGTCCTAGGGACCAGTGAAAATCCATTTCCTTCTTTCTGCACTGGGACTTCTGGTTGTGGAATGGAGCAGAGGTGTGAGAACTCTTATGCCACTGCAAAATGTACAGGAAAAGAGCATGGAAACAATTTTGTGCACAAAATAAGCATCCAGTGAAGCAAACCTAAATCTTGATTTCATTAATTGATCTCCTGGGATCAATTTCTGACATCTCAGTAGGACAACATCAAAGAATAAATTTGACAAGATCCCATAGTCACTGTATCTTACCATTATTACTTAATAGGCAGTTGATTAAATAGTCTTCAAAGGGATTTAGCAATCAGGTGGCATTTTCAGCAGATCATAACGATATTAAGGCAGGTCACCTTTGAGGCTTTAACGGAAATGTTGGAATAAAAATCATATTTTTTTAAAATGTCCTTACCTATGCTTCTAATAGCACCTTAGATTATTGAAAGAGAACATACTTTAAAAAACAAATACACCTTTCACTTTTTGCACTGCTTAGGTTCAGTTCTATGAGGAATTGAATTCAGCAGCAAATAAAAGTTGTCCAATTTCACAAGATCTTGCTAATGGTGTTCCACGCTGCACCAGATGAAATCGAGACCTAATCTTGTTCTTCATTTCATTATTAAATATGTGGTAATTAAGGGTGCCTCTTCAGATTTTTAATGGCTTAAGAGAGAGGTGAATCTTACTTTATTTCTTTCAAATCTGCTTCTCAAGCCATCATACATGTAAGACAGGAAAATTGCAAGTAAACATTTGCAATTGACAGTCTTTGAGTTTTATCCATCATGTCATTTGCAAATAGTTAAATCAGATGCCAATAGTGACTTTCACAAATTAACCACTTTCCTCATCTTTTCCCCTTCCTTGCTCATTGACAGTGAGAATTTAGCAGCATGGCAGACTTAAGTTTAACTTTACAATCCTAATAGTAATACAAATATTTTGATGTACTGATTTTCCTTTAATTTTGGTGGCCTAATCTAAGTTCTCTGAAGTAATTACAAGACTTTGATGCAAACAACTTAAAGACATAAGTCTTAAATGCATGTCTACGGTTTTTAAAATATGGCAACATTGTGCTAATCCATCACACCCAGGAAGGAAACTCCCTAGTGAGTGTGTTCATCTGGGACTGAGATTTGACATGTATATGGTGTGTCTGGTTAGTTCTTGATTACAACTTTTAGGTGTCAGGTATGGATAATAATAATGATGATGGTGTAATTTTTCATAGGTAATACTTTGTAGAAATCAGAATCTAAAATCTCAATCTAAATCAAAGGTGAATATCTTGAGTAGTGATTTCCATTTTTACAATTATTCCAGTACTTGTAATCTAAAGTGGTAATAGCAATGATTTGTAAGGACTTTTTTGTTTGTTTGTTTTAAATGTGATTTTTAGCGTGCTAATATCCGTTAAAAGGCTTCTACCCTTCCAAGTCTGTCTACTGCTGTTTGCTGTCAAAGTATGAATGGTTTCCCAAAATACCTCTTAACACATGTAAATGCTCCTGTTTGGGGAAAAAAATCATAATCCCATTTTGATACCTCAGTGATGGATTATGAACTTTGCTTGTCTTTTTTCTTTTTAAACTGTGTCTTACAAAACAATGGCTCCCCCCACCCTCTTCTTAGACTCGGGACTTAATGGCAAATATTTCTGAGACTTTATGACAGAAATTCCAATTATCAATCTGTCCTTCAATGCAATGAGGGATGTTGGAGAAGAAGCATAAAGTTTGATGGAAAGTATCATCTCTTCCCAGATAAATAAATTTACCAGACCTTACTGAAGTTTTTGCTGTAGCAGTTTGAAAATCAGACACCAATCTGAGTTCATGTATTTCTTGTGGTGTTGTATGCTCTGAAGCTTCCAAGTGAAGGCTGAGCAATTTAACCTTCCAGATCAGGAGAGGAGAGTGGGTGCCCAGGTGGCATCACTGTCCCTTTTCCCCCTCTTTCTGCAATGGGTGGCTGCAACTGGTGCATTACCCAGCCAGGGGTGAAAAGGAAGGAAAGAGGTTCTGACTGGTGTGTGCAGTAGCTGTGTGTATCCCCTGCCACTCTGTATGTATCACACACCTGTTCTGAGTCTCATCTCTCTACTGGGTTTGCATATGGGCACATGGAGCTGAAAGAGGTGGTCCTGTTCTTGGCACATCTCAATTTGTCTGTGGCTTGAGTGGTTCTTCTTCCCTCTCCTCACCTCCCTACAGCATCGTGCTTCTCTCACTGCAGGGCAATCAGAACAATCCCAGAGAGATGGCATTTCTCTCTTCTTTTTTTCTTGGTTACTTTCCTTTTTTCTTTATTTTCTTTTTTTCTTTTTTTTTTTTTTATATTTCTTGTTCCTTTGTTGTACTTTTCTTTCTGTTGTTTTCCTTTGCTGACACGTGGTTGGTTAATATGATGAAGCCTGTTATGACACTGTTGTTCTTGCTGCTGCCGCTGCTGCTGTTGTTGAATATGCTGTGTTCCCAGCTAACTGCATGTCTTTTTTTTGTTTTTTGTTTGTTTGTTTGTTTTCGTTTCTTTGCAAAATCCCTCCCCCCCACTACCCCTTCACCTCCATCTCCTGTGTCTCCTTGTGACATGGTGCATCTTTGTGACTCGGATGGATTTTATTCTGACTTTCCTTTCTCTGCTCGCCCGCTCTTTGCGTATTTCACTGTTTTTGATGTGCATGGACACTCTGCGTCTGTCTCGTAGCCTATCAGAAAGTTCTTCATCCCCCCTCAGACCTCCGACCTCCCTTTCTCTCCCCGACCCCAAGTCTCCTTGGACCCTGATGCTTGTAGGAACGCCTCCAGGCCTGGACATGTACTCCAACCAAAGCCAGCACTTCAGCCCAACCCAAAGACGCAGACTTTGCCATCCAAGAGCAAATTGGCTGAAAAACCACTCCAGTCTACTAAATCCAACCCACTCCCTGCCAGCAATACCAGCGCCCCCTCTTCCCAGAACAACCCTGTGCAGAACGCTCAGGGCCGCTCGCCTGCTGCCGGCTTTAACCCACAGCTGGCTGTTCCTAAAGTGCAGACCAACCCTATGTCTCCTGTTAGATTGCTCCCTTCTAGTACTGACCCAAGCACCAAATCTATCCCCATCATACAGGTCACCCCTCACCCCTCTCCAAGGGGAAGTCCCCTCCCTACCCCCAAGGGGACACCTGTTCATACGCCAAAGGAGAGCCCAGCAGGCACACCCAACCCAACACCACCATCCAGCCCCAGCATTGGAGGAATGCCTTGGAGGACACGGCTCAACTCCATCAAGAACAGTTTCCTGGGGTCTCCTCGCTTCCATCGTCGGAAATTACAAGGTGAGTACTCACCCAGACATACAGGGTCGTTCTGATTTGGGCAGACATTCAGCAGGAGTTCCATACCTGTCTGTGGCTCTGCAAATTCTGTGCACCAAGGACTGAATATTGGTGTGGAAAATGAGAGTGATAGCATCAGCCAGGCCCTAACCCACACGTGAGCAGGCTCTGTCGTGCCACTGCCCCTGCTCCAACAGCATCTCCTGAGCCCACTTCACACACCAGCCATGCAGCCCTGTTGGGGCTCCTAGATCGCAAGAAAAATCTGTCTTCTGTTTCTTCACTTGCTTTGCAAGTGAGCCTAGGGCTCAGCCATTTCCCCTGTGGCTGTGCTCCACTGCCTCTCCACAGCCACAGGCTGAGCCTTACGCTGAAAAAAAAAGACAGCCAGAGGCAATAGGCTGAAATTGTCCTTCTGAAGCACAGCTTTTTTGATCTTGGTTAATGCTTTTTTTTGCCTCCTTTGGTAATTGGTGCAAAAATCTCCTTAATGCAATCAGTGGTTTCATATCTGCTGGCCTACTTGAGTTTTCTAAGTCTCTAGAGTGTTGAGATGTGCAAAATTTTCTTCCTCAGGCTCCAGGTGGCTTTTTTGCATGCTGGCAAAGGGCACCCAAAGTCACATGCCTTATCCTTGGACGTCAGCAGCAGCCATCCCGACACCCTGTGGTTTTACAGGGTACTCGGATGGGATCCCATGGGAAAGGAGGATTGCAGCCATGGTATAGTTAGATTTTGAACTGTGATGGTCAGTGCCATTGTCTCAGAGAACTGCAGAGGATTGCAGCAGTGACTGAGCTGCATCCAGCTGGGCTTTGAGGCAGTTGCAAAGCAGCTGCATTGGCACAGTGTGTTTGGGTCTGGACCAGAAACCACTGAAGCCAGTGCAAGATTACCTAATGACCTAAGGAAGGGTAGAGTGAGCCTTGAAATGCAGCACTTACTTAGATGCCGAGATCTAGAGACATATGACCAGCATTCAAGTGTCAGAATTAGCCTGCAGAGGCAATGAGCAAATGCAAGCAAGTGCAGAATTCTTTGGTGTATGAGCTGAAAATGGAAGGTGTATTGAATCATCATATTTCTTTTCTCCCTCCCTCTCTTTGGCTGTCTGTGCATGAGCAGTACCCACACCAGAAGAGATGTCTAATTTAACCCCAGAATCATCCCCAGAGTAAGTACTTTGCCTTTTTTTCCAGCAAATACCAGTGTCGTTTCCTGGCCTGAATGTCATAAGCTGACATATTTCTGTTCTGGATATATCTGTTGATAACCTGTTGTCCTGTGGGTGGGATAGAGATGTGAAATGATTCTTTTGATGAGGACCCTGCATAAAATCTATACATCAGTAATGGCAGTGGGGTCAACAGGTGATGAAACAGTCTCCCAGTAACCACCTCATGCTCAGTTTGCTGGGTTTGTAACATATTTCTTGTCTCTTCATTCATTTGGTTGTCAAGTGATCACTCTTTGGGACTAACTGTGCACCAAAAAGTCTTCCTTTTAGTAGAGGAGAGTTTGCATCCTCAGGATAACGTGCAGGAGGCTCTGCTAAGATAATTCAGAGGGATCTCTATGTAATTACTGTGAGAGTAAGCACAGTGTTAATTCTAGGTAGCAGTACTGGAACATGGAGAAGCTGTTTCATATTCACCAGGCTCATTCCTAAAAGTCAGTGTACATTTCAACCATTTCACTGCACAAATGTGCATCACTGCATGGCAGGTTTGGAAGTCCCTGCCAGAGTGCTGCTCCAAACACTTCCTAATATGCAACAGATGCCAAATTATTCCTTTTTATTTTCACAGCTTGTGTTTGTGCACCCATTGCCCATAGACTTAGCCTGCCAACCAAGGCAATTTGGCCTCTTGTTAAGAGATTTGTATGAAATATTCATGAGTCTTGGATGGGAATTTTGAGCTTAAAGTTTTGTAATTGGTGACAATGGTATTGTCTTCTCAACTTGCCCCAGACGTGGCTTTTATCTGGTGTGAGATGGACACTCTATGTGTAATACTGCAGAATGGAAAGGGATAAAGACTTCAGGAGAGGGAGAAGTAGGGATTAGTAAAGGTATCCAGGAAGAAAAATGGAATATACTGTGTTTTCAACACTTTCGAGCATTTGCTAATAGAGAGGCATGAGAGAATTTCATAAAATTGGCACATCATTATCACAGAAATATACAATACTCTCATCTCACATGTTTTTAAAGCCATTAAAACAGAAAACCTTTAGAATTAAATTTCTTCTGTTCATTGCATGTATGTTAGTGGAAGTTTTGCTGGTAATTTGTTGCCTTCCCTGCTTCCCACTCACTCTTTAAAAGCTGGTGGAGAGAAGTAGTGCCTGTCATTTGAGGCATTTTGGATGCAAGTCAAAGCCTAAGGCCCTCTTTTCTTTTTCTGTATAATTGCCAAATTAATGAGTTCAATTGGGCTGCACCCTGCAGAAAACATAATAAAAGTCATAAAAAATAATGAACTAGATTATATTTTAATGATAGATGTCTGTTGCTCAGTGCCCACTTCCACATGTCTTGTTTTTTCCCATATTTTCTTCTTTTCTGTAAGAAATAAGATATCCTTATCAAGAGCTGTATTGACCTCATGGGTTGAGTGATAAATACACGTCCTAGCTCTGTCTGATGCAGCAATGCCTGCCATTCATTTAACAAACCTGATGATTAGGTAATACACTTTGACATGTCTGGGTAATGCTGTTCTTTCTCATGTGAAAAAGCCCTAGAAAATGTGTTAGGGATGACATTTAAAAAGACTTAGCTCCAGCTGCTTAAAACCTGCAAAGCTCCATTTGCTTGAGTAGAAATGCTGCTATTTATGCCAGGCAGGTAAACCTCTGGAGGTTACTGATCCATGTGCTCAGAGACAGAGAGGGAGCACAGAAGGCTACATGGTCAGACACTCCAAAAGTAGGAAAAGGAACAACATTATAGGAGTGACAAATTTTGGTGTGAAGTAATAAAGCACCAGCCCCTATTTTCATGCTAATTTCTTTGCTTTTTCATCAACTGGACACATGATTGGATTCCCTAGTGTAATCTACATACCCAGCCTCCCTGACATACCTCCTATATCACTCCCCCTTTAAGAAGTTAGCCTTGGTAAGAGAAGATGCTTAATTTTAAGTACATTTTGTACTAATTACAGCCTGATCTTGAGAGATGCTAGAGCATATTATTCAGGGTGCTGAGGATTCATACACATTTTAACCCAAGTTAGTAGCACTTAATGCCCTCTAAGAGGAGAAAAGCCTTTACTGTGTAATTTTACTCCAAAATTGTCCCCTCTTCTCAGTGGGCCTATTCCCTAGGTGTATGAGTACAGCTAGTTCTGCCAGTTTTGGGGAGAAAAGCCAGTGCTTGTGTGCTGTGTCTTGATTCTGCTCATTACAGAAACAGGAGAGGCCACTGGCATCTATTCCGTCATATGTGACACCAGCAAAATTATTTTAGTGAGTTCAAATGATTTACAAGCTGGAGCATAACCCAGGCTAGCAGTGAATCTTCCAGACTCACTATTACTGGTGATAACCTCACCAAGGAAAAGAGCCCAGATGGATTCTGGAGATTCCAGACAATGTCGAACAGGAAAAAACTCCCTGTATTCTGGGCCCTCGTTACCTTTGCTTGTTAAGAGATCCATAAATGAAGGGCCAGCAAAACCATTAACGAAAATGCAAAAATGAAAAGCCATATTTTAAGATGGCAGACCTGCAATTAAATAAGCACACTTTTCCAGGCCCATGCTTCCCCTTGGCCCCTGGGGTCCATCAAGCCAACCCTGGTTCAGATGATGATCCATCCAAGCCTAAGCCAAGCAGCCGTTTTAGATGGATAACCAGGTGCTAATTTACTAATGAGCACAGACCCCTTACATGCAGGGAGCTATTGCCCCAGCTCTCCAGGGGCTTGCAGAGTTGTTGTGGTGTGTGGGAGACACATGAGCTAATTAGTATGTAATTTTCTTCCTCACTCTAACCCTGGCTCCTTAACGACCATTTAAATGAGAGGCCCTTTCTCTTTACTGCTCCCTGAGCTAATCTCTGCCTCACTGGCTTAGTTACAGCTGCCTATGAATATTTTAGGGCGTGACAGTTTTCCAGACCACTTTAATTGAGTGGGGAGCACTGTTTTACCAAATTGCAAGTGTACTATCTTTCTGTACTCTTATTTTTGGTTGCCTGCAGTAAATGAGGCAAGTCATTATTTTGCCCAGCTGAGCAGTCTTTCAGTTGTGGTCTTTCTGCTGTGTGCATTAAATGGGCAATGGCCCACAGCTGCACTATTCATGGAGCACTCTGGAATGGGGAATGAGCGCAAATTGCTGGACATTGTTGAGGTCAAGCTTTGTTCTTTATCTTGAAGGCCTAGACTTCAAATTAGATTCTTAGTTTGCTCCTCTCTCTCTTAGCCTCTGTACTTCCTCTGCCTATTTTTGCTGTAGAAAGTGAGGCTACTAGCAGCTTGCTCCAGTTGTTTATTGCTTTGCTGGAAAGCTGGTGTGTAGTAATCCTTTTTGCAGATGGCTCTCCTTGTCTGGAGAGATTGTCTTCTTCCACTGAGTGATGAATGTCAACCCTGTTGCTTGCCATACTGCAACTGGATTTGGTGTTATGAAGTATTCTGTAGAGGGGAAAAAAAGGCAGTCTCTTGGTGGCAGGTCTTTTAATTTCTGACATTTTCATGCTGAATTCTTCCCTACTAGAATATGGCTGATTTAAGTGTGATTTTTCCTGGGTTTAGTTTGGTCCTGCGAGTCTTTGGCTGTGTCTCACAGCTGACAGCCTCTTTTCTCCTCTCAAAACCACACCTGTCAGAGATGGTACTTTCAGGTTCTGGATAGTGTCTCTCATTAACATTCATGTCCCTACATTCTTCCTTTAGCCTGTTTAACTTAAAAGCCAATGTCAGTGAAGTGCATTGAAATGGTTAAACAATAAGCAAAATCAAACGTTTGCTGATACAATCACTGTGAAAAAACAGAGCAATTTCATTTTATGATGAAATCACCATCTGGTGCTGGAACAAACTGAGGAGCTGGACTGCTGTCAGTGGAAAGCCTGAACCATGTCTTGCACGGTGTTGTTATCTCCTTTCTTAATACTGAAAATTCATTCCTTTGTAGGCTGGCCAGAGTTCACACACTCTATATAGACACACTGAATGGGATTAATGAACAGGACAGTCTTTGTCCTGGCCTTGTGTAATTGTGGATTTCACTCACTGGTAGATTGGAGCTCCAGTGAAATCTACAGCTTGCTTTAAAAACAAGGTCTTGTGATTGGACAGGACACCTTCAGAAAAGCATCTTTCCAAGACCTGTAACACCAAAGGAGTTGAAATTGGGCGGGAAGGAACTTAAATCTTTATGTTGCCAGGATCTGCATGTTGTCACAAGAAATTGAGACATCCCTGGAGACAAACCAGAAATGTGTCCCCTGATTTATATGTACGCTATATATGTGCAGTATTTGCTGGTATGTTGGCTCAGTCAGAAGAGTTACCATTGCTCCTGATTTTTAATTGTTGGT
Source organism: Leptocoma aspasia (assembly GCA_013399835.1). NCBI lineage: Eukaryota > Metazoa > Chordata > Aves > Passeriformes > Nectariniidae > Leptocoma > Leptocoma aspasia. The sequence goes on along the minus strand of VXAX01005444.1, from coordinate 1,822,151 downwards.
GACACATGCTGCCAGACCTAGGCTGTGTGGTCTGTCATTTCATCAGTTTTCACCAAGTGAAATGTAGTTCTGGATGTTCTCTATTTCCCACTTATTAGTAGTAATATCATCACATCTGGAGTGTCATCAAAACTTTTTCATATGTTTTTTGGTATTTTTTCTAGCTAGGGGTGTGTATGAAATAAGAAATTGTGTTCCATATTCTAAACATCTCTTTCTTTTCATCACATCAGGCTTGCCAAAAAATCCTGGTTCGGTAACTTCATCAACTTGGAGAAAGAAGAACAGATTTTTGTGGTCATTAAGGACAAACCATTAAGCTCCATTAAGGCTGATATAGTCCACGCTTTCCTCTCGGTGAGTCACCCCAGCTGCCTCTTGGAGGCATTCCTCACTGGTCATTCCAGGACTCCATGTGCCAAATGTCACTGGACAGGGGCTCTGCTCCTTCAAAAGCATCCTCTGTGGATTTAATTTACGTGGCCTGCACTGGACTGTGTGTGAATTACTAACTGTAGATAATGCTCTCTAAGGTGAGAAAATATTTCAGCCTTCTTGGCAAGGCCTCCAGGTTGCCAGAGTTTGGAATGCCACGGCAGTGGAGCACACTGCTGGCACAGTATCAAGACAGTGATTTGCTGCTTTGTCAAATCAGCCTTACAGTCACCAGCTGGGCAGCAGACTGGGTCTCCCTTTGATGGGTATGCCCTCCACCACTTCTGCCAGACAAAAGGCCTGTCTTACATCTGCATTTGTTACTTTAAATCCCCACTTCAGTGCTGTATGGCAGAAAGAAGGGTAATTTCTTCTGGTGTCCAGAGTTTCAGTTGTTGCAGATGTGAAGAAAACAGAGGGAAATTGTTGTTGTTTTTTTTTTTTATAGAAAGGCCTTGTTCTCATTATCTAGAGGTACCAGTGATGAAAAAACCAGAACATCAAAGGTAGTTTAAGAGGTTTTTTAATTCAAGGTAGTCAACAACATAATTAGACTTTTTCCAATAGAATTAAGAGAAAGAAACTTAATTTCTTAAACAGTTTGTTATATTGATTTTTTTCCACGAAATACTGAACTCCATTTTAGTCTTTGTGATTCTTCAAAAATCTTCTTTGTGATAGTCTTCAAAAAAATCAGCTGTAACCCTTGCTACTGTACAAGCACACAAGGAGTAAGTGCATTACAGCAGTGGGCATCAGACACTGATGTCCATCCCAGGCTGGTTGTAAGCAGCCATGTTACTGTATCAGTTTTATGCTGTCCTTTTGGGTTTATATTTTTGTGTAGTGTGTTCTACTGTCTATACTGGTGATCCTGTGTGTACCCCACGTGTGGTTTAGGTGTGAAAAACCAGCAAATTGTCTCTTACAACAACATCCAAACTTAAATGCGTTGTCATAGCCTGCTAATTAACCCCTTAAAGTCAGCTTCTCAAAGAACTCATCTTCATTTTTCCTCCTAGAGATTAGAGAGCAGATTTCCAAGTAATTTGTTTCTTTTTTTTTTTTTTTAATCTGGTCCCTTATGAAGCAATAAATAGAATATGAGTATGTTGTTAAGTTTTGGAGGAAAGTGTGAAAGGTAACTGCTTGAAAATTAGGAAGTTATGAAATTCCACCATGGTTCTGAATATACAGACGCTGGATGATGTCACAAAGCTTCTCAGAGTTCTTTTATGTATTGATAGAAGTTTGGGTGAGATATTTGCAGGCATGCTTTCCCTGCAGCCAAGCAGGGAAACCAAGCACTGGATATCCCAAGCACTTCAGGTGTCTTGATGTCTATCTGACATCACAGAATCACAAGCAACTGAAGTTGGAAAGGCCTTCAGGAGGTGTCCTGCTCAAAACAGGATCAGCTGTGAGATCAGATCAGGCTACTTAGGTATTTTTTATATTCAGTTTTATATCCCACTGACTTTTCTACCCGCTCCCTTAATATTTTTTGCTCAGCAAAAGGCATTTCTCAAAACTGGTGGATGAGTAGGAAAAGAAAGACTGACTGAATGAGGTTGAGTAACATGTGTAAATTCGTAAATGTGTTGAGTATTCCACCAATATTCAACCCTTAAATTTAGGTCAGTCCTGTAAGCAGCCATGCATTCTTCTGTGGTACTCAGCAACCTATGCTCTTACTGCTTTCACAAGAACACTGGACATTAAAAATTCAAGACCAGAAGCAAATCTAGCAAATGTTATTCATTCTGGAAATGTGTGTTGTTATAAACAGAATTTTGCAGATTTTTCCCTTTAGTGCTGATTCTACTATCTGCTTCTACCAACCTCTTTCAGATCCCAAGTCTCAGTCACAGTGTCATCTCACAGACAAGTTTCCGTGCAGAATATAAGTCCACAGGAGGTCCTGCTGTCTTCCAGAAGCCAGTGAAGTTCCAGGTGGACATAACATACACAGAAGGAGGAGAGGCACAAAAGGAGAACGGGATCTATTCTGTCACTTTCACACTCTTATCAGGTAACCATGGCAAAGCTCTAAAATGGGTGCGAGCTGGCTTGGTCCTTGCTGATAATAGAGGCCTGCAAATTGCTCTGCCACAGAAAAAAATACAACTGGCTCAACCTCAGGAAAATTCAGTCAGGGGCAAGGAGGACATCAGGAACAAAAATGGTGTTGGTAGTGATGGAAATGCAGGGAGGGAAGGAGATTCCCAAAGAGGTGAAGTTGGCACTGCTATGATTTGTGCTAAAATGGCTGTTCAGTGCACCAGTTTTGGTGTAATTCATGATACTGGCTCCCTGTTCCTCCATTCAGAAGTCCCAGAGTCTCAGCTGGGCACTGTGAGGGCATAGTTTCTTCCTTCTGACAGAAACATGCACTCACCCTTTTCTTCTGGGTGACCACATGCCCCCCACAGGGGTTGGAACAAGGAAACAGACCCCCTCACCTTTTCTGCCTTTACTAAAGGAGCCCCAAAGCCATTCCTCTTCCTGTTGAATCCAGGACACCATAGTCCCTTTGACTGAAGGACAAACACACAGTCAGGACACTTCTGGGGACAAGACTGAAGGGAAGATGCTTGTGATCCTTCCCCTGCAGCCTTGTGTGTGGGCTTGGCTCCCATTGCTCTCACAGCCATTGTGCCTCTTCTCTCCTGGCAGGTCCAAGCCGTCGCTTTAAGAGGGTAGTAGAAACCATTCAGGCACAGTTGTTAAGCACACATGACCAGCCTTCAGTGCAGCAGTTATCAGGTAAGTGGCTTCTACTGTCCAGCACCTTCAGCAGGGACAGGAAGGTGAAATGCCTCTCATAGCAGGAGGCTGAGGGAGACCATCCCTCTGATTACACCAAAAAACGAGCTCCATTCAGACAGAGCAATAACTTCCTGCTCCCACCCTACTCCTCCGTTTCTCATTCCCTCTCCGGTGCTCCCAGCGCATTCCCCAGTTGAACAGCTTCTGCCCTCTGCCCGCCCAAAGAGCCATTTGCCCACTTCTCCATCAAAAGCTGCATCATCAACAGATCTTCCAAATTTTCTCCAGCTCCAGAATCTCCCAGAGTAGGGACATGCTCTAGAGGATACTTGATTTTCAAACCCTTCAAGCATATTTTAGAAACCTCCAACTTCAGTGGGTCCCCGAACAAACTTGAGAGCTACTTTTAACTTGGCCATTAACATGTGGTCAGAAGGTGGCTAATAGTTTCCAGCAGTGTGATCCAATTCTCAATACTGTGGTAACACAAATTATATACTAAGGTTCTGCAGAAGCTATATATTATCTATTTGAAAAGTAAATTTCAATTCCTTGTGGTGGTAGAGAAAGCCTTATATGTGTGACCCGGTGCAATGACATCAATCTGGATGTGCAGGCAGCCTGAATTGATAATACAGAAACTGGCCTCATCCCATCATTATGTAGCAGGTGTTCACTCTGAACACTGTAGTGGCTGTACACCCACACACAAAATCTCAGTGGTAACTCTTCTATCCTCTAAAAAGACAGAACAAAGAAGAAGGTGAAAGTTGAAAACTTAAGGCAGATAAGCTATTGGGAATGCGTCAAGGAAGGAAAAGTAGGGAAAGGCAGAAAGAATGTGCTGATACTGGAGATAAATAGGAGCAAGGTGGAGAACAGAGGCTGCAGCAGAAGACAGTGAGGCAGAAGGAGTGGGAGATGAAAAGGAAGTAAATAAATATGCTTTAGAGCCAAATTCTGTTCTTGACCCTTGTGTGAACAAGCCAAGACAAAAGTGGGGGAGTTAAGTTGGCATTGCATCCTCCACTTAAGCCCCAGATGTCCTTGGCTCGTTGCACATGTGGGTTACATCCTTCTGGTCTAACTGTGGCTTTAGCATCCAAAGATAAATTAACTGGATCTAGAAGTGTGTATGCCTAGTACGTGACAGAGAAATATGCTTAGTTCAGTGTCCACTTTGCTTTTGGCCTCCAGCACTGCCTGACCCTTCTGCATGTTGGAATACAGTGGTGCCCAGCACATGGGTTATTCTGTTCAGAAGCAGGGAAAACGAGGACACTAACTATGGTTGATTCAGGTTTTTGCTGTCTGGACTTCTGAAATTAAATCAAACTCAAGGAAGCAGCTAGAATTTTCTGCCAGCCCTTCCTCCTGGGAAATGTTAGGGCTAAGTGGGAGTAAGGGGATTGAGATAAGAAAGCATCCTTTAAATGTATTTTGTATTACTCCTGATGCATGGACAATATTTGAGCATTCCTTGTTTCTTCAGGAATGAAGTATACCCTTACTTTCCTGTGAGGAAAAAATGGTTTATAAAGTAAATAACTTGAAGATCTGTCTTAACTTCTTCACCCTAATATGTGCTAGCTACTGAGGCTCTATAAAAGAACTTGTACCCTCTTGCACACTTGCATGTGAAGCAGGATATCTCCCTAATAAAGCCATATTATATCAGGAATAAAAACCATTCATCTGACCAAGACTCAGGGAAATGTTATGGGCATACTCTGCTATGAAAAATGTATCTGACTTACAGTTTTGCTCTGATTCTGGAATGAAAAAATCATATTATTTCTACTGCCTGAAGCTACATGAGAGCATATTGTTCTATCAGGGAAAACCCAGCCTGACCTCTAATTCCAGAGTAGAACAGATAACTCCACATGGAGCAAAACCAAAATTAATGGTCTCTTGAAATTTAAAAATGAGAATTCCCTTGTCTGGGGACTTACCCAGGCAAGATAGCTCATGAGATAGGGTGCAAAATTGTTCTGTATCACACCACCTGACCTGATCAGGAATATGCAAGTCTCTTGAAAATAAGAGAAGTCAACCTGAAAATTTTAGGTCGGAGCAGCATACAAGAAAGAGAGAAAAGGAAGAGAAGGGAAATAAAGGGATTGTTACCAAAAAAGAGACAACCTTAGCATGAAAGTAGGGTGGCCCAGTAGTTCACATCCCCAGGCAGTGAGAGTAAGGGGAAGTAAAGGGATAAAGGACAGAAGAGTTCACATTCAGCACCTTGCTTAGCTGGGTGTCTGGTTGGAAACGTGCAAAATCTTCCTAGAAATTGTCATGGAATTAATCAGCATTTCTCACTAGAAACGAAGCAAAGTCTTCTATGTTTCTCTTCTCCTCCCATACTGCCAGCTCTGAACACCACATACGGATTGTGGTGGTTGGGGCCTGTTCAGGTTCCTGGTTTGAGGACACTCTGTAGGCAGTCTACTGCTGCAACAGATTGAGCTCACCCTCACTTAGACTCTCTTCCTCCATGGCTCTGAGCATGGTACTGTCCCCTGACCAGCAACACTGGTTCAGCACTGGAGCTTTTCCTAGCTGCTTGTGCACAGACATATCCTATGTGTCTTGTCTCTCTTGCCTCACAGTTCTGATGCTCCTACAGGTGGGATGATGAAAACAATCTGTGAAAGGTACATGTGTAAAAAGGGACACCTGCAGAAGGGGAAGATTTAATGAATTCAGTATAAAGCAGAACAGCAAGGCCTAATGAACATATAGCAGTGAGAGTCATTGTCTCTGCTGCCCCTCTGATCTGCTGTGCAGCATCCCAGCCCCTGAGCCGGCCTGCCTGGGTTTCAGAATGCATTTTCCTCTTTTTCATTCCTCCAGCTGACAACAGTGTTTGTAGATGTCATGTTGCCCATACATCTGTGTGTGTGTGTGAGCCTGTTATGTACCTGATTTAGGCAGATGTGTTTCTGTGTCACACTTGAGCACCTTACAATATCCCTTCCTCCATCTATCCCTTCATTCACTTCCATTTTTTCCTTTCTAAGACTGGCTGTGCGTATTTCTTCTGGCATACTCTGAAGCAGGAAAATAGATTCCCTCCCTTACCTGAAAGAAAGTGTAAATAAATTAAATCTGTTCCAAAAGTTAATGTAATGCTTCTAAAATCCACTGTCTCGATGGACAAATTTAGTGCAACGTACCAGTTTTGTATCCTAATGTTTCAGGACCTCTGTGCCATAACTGCTGAGACAATACCAGGTCTGTGACTCATTACTTGCATAGAACAATTAGATAGGGATTGACTGTTCATTTTTTCTTCCTAATGAAAGAAACTAGAGGCCAGCATAAGACAGTGGAAGCCAAGTACCAAGAAACCCATTGGAAAAGGTGTCTTCATGTAATCTAGAACTGGTGGAACTCCTCACTGAAACAGGTTCTGAATGTGAGAAGCTTACAAATGCTCATCTTTCCCTGAGTACTTCTCACTCACAGGGAGATTGGATAACTCTCTGCAAGGAAATCTTTATGGGGTTGCTAAACAGAGAAACTACAGTGGGTTCAGGAAATCTCTGACCTGACAGTGGTGAGTGAGGCAGTGGTAGGAGAAGTGTTCTGTGTGCTTGGCCTCTCTTTCACTCCTGGGTGTCTGTGGAGCTGCTGAGGGAGACAGAGCACCAGATCACAGAACACAGAATATTCTGAGCTGAAAGGGACCCACAAGGATCATCAAGTCTGACTCTCAGATGGTTTTGGCCTTTGATCTGAACCAGAATAGTTGTTCATGTGTGCTTGTTACTGGTATCACAAAAGCCATTACGCTCAGTGAGACCGTGAAAGGACCCCTTTGGGATCAAGAGGGAGTCTCACTGTCTGTGAGAGCAGTCAGCCTTGTCTCTTGTCCATGAATGGCTCCATCCAGAGCCTTTATACTCAGAATCTCTACTTAGGTAATCCCTGGGCAGACTGCCCTTTGCTGGAATAAAAAGATCTCTCTCCGTGGAGGATGATATCTCAGATTTGTTCCTTTGTTTCAGCCAAGCACTCTTTCCATTAAATCATGATCTGTTTTTCTCTGATGCCTTTGCATGAAAGAGTAATAGTAGCAGCTGGTGAATAGGGACATGCAAAAGCCATCTGTGATCCTTCACAGGGTAGCAATTTTTATTTCCCTAATATTTTCTTGCTTCTCTGAGCTTTGGTTTTAAGTGTGGAATGCTACATATGCAATTTTTTTCCCATTTTCCCATGTACTGGGCAATTGGCAATACTGAAATAACCTCTATAACTTCTTTATAAAAGGTTTTCTGTTTCCTTATTATATTTACTGGCTTTACATCAGATTTTAACTATTGACATCTCCAAGTTCAGAGCATCTTACTGTTACTGCTGGAAGTGCCTTTCATCAGCATAAACAAGTGTTTAGAGACCATATCCGGCTTCAAAAGAGGGCAATGGAAATTCTTGCTAAAGCACTGATTTGTGAATTCCAGGTATTTTATGGCTCACAAGAGCTGCAGGCTGGCAAATTGCCACCAAAAAAAAAAAAAGGTAAGAAACCTACAGTTTCCAAATGTGTGAAGGATTTTATCAAGATGGAAAAGGGAGTAAGGAGCAAATGAAGTGCTTTGCTGGGTAAACTTCCAGCTGCAGACTCAAAAAAAAAAGTACTCTGCAAATGCCAGTTTGGAATTGGATTACATGTCAGTTTTCCTGGGGTTCATTCAGGTCCCAAGTTTCTCTTGTTTCCTGCAATCTTCTGTGACCCTTTATGTCTTACATTCTTGTAGTGTCTAGGGTAATTACTTAATCTTGCTATCATAGTTCCACCTACAAAAAGTGCCCTATAATGTCTGGTTGGATTGGCAGAGCACTGTGTTTTTGCTAAACAGCTTTAGTATTATTACTGAACAGCCTTCATTAAAATTAACTGAAATAGTTACTGGTAGTCCAGAAATATAGCATGTAGCTCCAAGCTCTCCAGAGTTTTGATAGGAAAACAGGGAATTTCAAATAAGCACAAAACCACTGGGGAATTTCAATCTGCATGATAACTGCCTTGGACCAGAGGAGCTGGTGGCTCCCTTGACATTATCTGCCTTGGAGGAAATGTTTACTGGGGACTGTGAGCATCTGGCAGGAGCTGCTCACTGCTTTCTGGGATCCAGCCCTGGATTTTGAGATCTCAGAGGAGCAGCTGTTTGGGTGAGATTTCCTGGGCTGGGATGGGTCTCAGAGATATCACAAACCAGGCAGCTTCCTTGTGAAATCTATGTAGGATAGAAATTAAAGAGTAAAGAAAATTGGGAAAGAAAAATCAACAGAGCACTAGTAGTTTTTAATGGATTCAGAGCTTGTTTGGCCTTTTGAAGAGAGATCTTATTTCAGCCAAAGCATTTGCCATCTGTTAATGAACTGAACTGAGTGTCATTTATGAAAGAGTCTTGATCAAATCCAAAGTGTGAGTGACTTCCAGCAATTCCTATAAAATAAGGAATTGCCTTATCATCAGAAGTATTGAGATCCTACACTGCCACTATGATTTAATTTAAAAAATAAAGAGAGCACATTAAAAATGCAGTTACATGACCCATCAGTGCTTCTCAGACAGTTAAAAGCCTTTGGACCCTGGCTTTATTCACTTCTCATGACACCTGGAGCCCACAGTCACTGGATTATGGATTACTGTCCATGAGCAGAAGCTAACTGGCAAGAATCTTAGGACTTCCAATTAGAATAAAAATTCTGCTTTAAAATGATGGAATACTTTATCACATAGAGTATTTACTAAAGCAGATGTTACAATATCATGGAAATGAAAGAAGTATTAAAGTAATTACTCTAAAAGAGAAGCTGAAGACACATTAACATTGTGTCTTTCAAGTGATGCAGTATGAGCTCTGGCTCTGCCTTAGGAATTGGGGAAAAACAATCTGATCAGGTGTTGGAAAAACAAAAATAAATTCCTGTACAGTTCCTGGGACTAGCCCTGACAATATGGAGAATTCAAAGCATAGTTGTGCATAAAAGTTTTGAGAAAGACAAATTAGAAGTTTTACTTGTGTTTGTTTGATTTTTTCCCATGGTCTCATATTTCAGAAAATTTTTCTTATCCATCAAAACTAATTCTATAACATGCAAATTTACTTTTTTGGGAACCAAATGGGGTCCAGAGCCCAAGATATTTTGCTGTCAAAAAGCCTCTCTTACAATCCTTTTTTTGTGTGTAGGTCTGTCAGATTGTATTCTAATCACACAGCTAATGTATGTAGACCTGTGACACAAGTGGCTTTAAGTACTAAAGAGAGCTGTGCTGACTGCAAATGACTTAGGAAAAAAGGCAGTATTAACTTCAGGAGACATGATTACTTTTTAATTTGTTAAAATGAAGAATGAAACAGAAATACCAGTTTCAGGAAGATCATTGTAACCAGACACAATGTTTACCTGCTCTGACATTATCCAAATACTACTTTTTTGTTTCCAGATATCTGGATACCAGTCAATCTGGATACATTTGGGGGGAAAATTCCAAGTGTTGGAGGTGGGAGTCAGGAACAGTCTTCTGGTCATATTTGAGATTTTCTTTGCTCTTATGTGTTCTTTCAAAGTTAAGTTCTGCTAATGGTTGTGTGAATGCTCTGGGGTCTACCACTGTAGATCTGCATCAATCTGCATTACAGCAAAGGGTAGGTGACTCTGAGGAGGCTGGACAGGAACACCTAAAAGGCACAAGACAACAAAGTTCTCCCGAGTTAGTAAAGAAAAAAAAAATTATACAGACCCATGAGTGTGACTTCTAGTCATTGTCTCAATCAGCAACTGTAGGCACTTCTCAAACCTGCTAGGCATCTTCAGGGAGAAATGTATTGAAATTGTATTGTATATGAAATTCTTTGCCTGCCAGATCAGGCAAAGAATTTCAAAGGCGAGTAAACTCCTGGCCTCTCTGACACCTGTGTTGTTCTAGATCTTGAATGTTCTCTTCTTCACCTCTGTCCTTCTTCCCCTTTTTCTCAATCTTGTGTCTTTCTGAGAGAACTTCCATGGGTATCATCTCCCACTCTGCCAGCCCACCTTTGGCCTCAGGGATGGAGAGCATGTAACCACTGCTAAGATGTTTTGACCAGTGTCACTGAGCCAAGCAGCTGCCCTCTCTACTCCCTGCTTTCCCAGATGATCTATGCAGCACAAGCCTGGCTGCATCAGAAGAGATGCATGTCCATGCTCTTGTAGCATGAGTCCAGCTCACCCAAACATATTCGTCCTCTTATGAAATTACTTTTCTCAATATTTAAGGGGAGGAATGCTGAGAAATTATCTTCCCCTCTGTCCTGCAGACTTTATAGCAGATAGGGAGTAGTTAGAACTTCCTGGCAATTAGGGATTTTCAGCATATGTGTGTGTGCATGTTTCCAAGAAGCCTATTTCTTGAATACCCAAGTGTTCGTCAAGAGCCCAGGCAAGAGGAGATTTGAGACTGAGATCTGAGTGCTTTAACTGGTAGCCACCTGCTCAGCAGTGAGTACTCCACATTGCCCAGGAACACAGTGATTTAGATCCCAAATGCAAGGGAATCCTGACTGACAGCAGCAGATCTGGCTTGCCACCAGGTTCCACGTGGAAGTGTCCAGTTGGGCTGGACCTTTCTGTTTTAAAGTTGACATGTGGAGCTCCTTCTGCTTGTTGCACCTGAGTAAGAAGCACCCCGAGTCTGTGGCAATGGGAGCTATACACAAAGTGGACAGTAATGTTGTAGGGCCAGATTCTGCCACCCTTTCCAGAAGTGCTTCTATTGCCTGTGAATACTGACCCTGAAAGCAAGAGCAGTAAGAGATTATACTTGAATGAGAGAGTTAGATTGAAACTTTGACATTATCCTTTGGGGTTTAAAAGATGATTTGAGCTGTACAAGTAGCCTCACTCCATGTCCAATAGCACAGGGCTAGATTTCTTCCCTCTCTGCAGGTTTTTGATGTAGATATATGAGCTGGCTGAACATTTCCTGGCTGTTGCTGGCTAATTTGCAAAGCTAGCCAGGTGAAACACTGTATTCAAGGCTTATAGCTTGCTAATGTGGTGGCAGAGTATTTCCCACATCTCATAAATACCTCTAGCTACAATAAAGGGGTGAGTGGAGGCAGCAGTACTGAAGCAGCTGCACTCTCAGTCACAGGGCCAGGTTTGCACTGGCATAGAGTTGGTGGCAGAATTTGGCCTGGGTTGTGTAAACACCAAGATGTGTATATGTTTCCTGCTTCAGGTAATAATGTGCTAAGTTACTACTTTATGCACAGAGGTATGGAAACCTTTTTTTATGTTTTTCCCTCCCTCCCTCCTCTTTCCGTTCTATGATCCAGACACCACTAACTGTATGGAGTTGATGACTGGCAGACTTTCCAAATGTGGTAAGAACTTCCTTCCCTTGTGCCTTTTCACCTTCCCCAGCCCCTGCTGAGCAACATAATAATGCGCCGTCCTGTCCTGTTGCACCTCCTCCCCTTCCCTACCCTGCTCCCCACGCTCTTTTCGAGACTCCCCACCCTGTAACAACCCACTATGTCTTTCACTCACCTGGAGGACACAAGCACATATCCCTTTTTCTGTTCCTCCCCATCCATGCACAGATGCACAGGCTCCACCACAGCTTTCCCCTTCATAGCACAAATGTGTGGTGTTACACTTGAGATACCCTCTCTCACTGTAACCCAGGCCAGTGGTTTTCTTTTTCTTTCCTGATTTTTGTTTCCTGTTTTCTTTACTTGCTGCTGTTAATTCATGATTCTTCAGTCCCTTTTCTGCAGTGAAGCTGAATGCTGCCCTGCTAGCTGCTGTCTCCCTTGGTTTCCTGCTATTTGTTGAGACAGTAATGCTGTGTTATTTAACTCCATTTTGCATCCACCCCCTTCTTCCCCAGATGTCCTTGGGGCATGACCCTTTTAAATTCTCCATAAGTAAGACACACTGCATATTGTCAGAGACTTGGCTAGTGTGAACTGCCATAGTTCCACTCTGGACTTGGGGAAGGATGTTGTGTCTCTAACTGAAGGAGCCGTGAACCTACTGAAGATTTGAAATTTTCCTAGGAATAAGAAAAAAAGTTTCCTGCAAAACTTCCAGCTCAGCTTGCTTGGGCTTAGTTTTAGTTAGCTTCTCCCTAGCCTTCCCTCCCCTCCCTGCACACATAGACTCTAGTCTTCCTTTCATTACTTGTGCCTCTACTCACAGCTCCAAATACTAAGAGAGATGTTTTTATCTTATTATTCATGTCTTGTAGCAGAAAGATCCTGTACGAGAGAACTCTGTTCTCTTTAGATTTCCATCCTGGTATCTAGGTTGAATTCAGATATCTCAGTGAGAGGGAAGACAAGATGTTAGGGAAGTGTTCACTGAGCTGGTGCTGCTCTCCAGCTGGACCTGCAGCTGCCACACACTCTCTTCATTAACTGAAGAAAGTTGTTCTGGAGTCTGTAACCATAAAGGGAAGTTGTCATGGTGGAGATAATATTAGGTTTATGCATGTGTGACTGAGGCACAATTTGGCCTGTTTCAGGCAATCTCTTTCCCTTAAGTTGCAGCTTTGCTGGTGGGAGTTTTTCCTTTGCTCTGATAGGAGTACATTTGATTTCTTAGATGACTTTTCTGATCTCATGAAGACTCATTTCAGACCTTCAGCTTCTTGCAGGCGTCAGACAGCAAATCCCTCTTCTTCCTCAAGACTTTGTTTCTTGCCTGGAATCTGGCATTCGCATCATACAGAAATTCTGAAATGCCAATTCTGCTGATTGCTTGCAAGTTAATTGAGCTGTAGAGATAACCAGCCAGTACCCTGCATTCACAGTTCATGCAGGCCCTCCAGCTGTCACCGTGTCAGCAGCAATCCAACAAGGGACAAAGAGGACAAGGTGAAGGCCAGCAGGGAGACTGTTTAGTGGCAGCTACAGCACAGAGAGAGTGAGAAGAGACAGGATGGCCTATAGGAGTTTAATGGAGCTGCTTCCTTTAAATCACATTCCTGGTGGTGAACTCACAAGCAGTGTAAGCAATGGTTTAGACAGGGAAGTGAAAGGGAATGATGTGAGCATTTAGGCTATTTTGGGCAAACCATTCTCTGTGGTTCAGAAGATGAGAAACCCCCATGGTGTTGACACAATGTTCATCTAGTAATAATAAATAGTGTATGAAAAACTGTATTCTCTGGGGGTTTTGACCTCACTGTTGTTCCCTATTCTGACAGTGAGCACAGGAGGTCATTCTTGCAAAAAGAGTTAACACTGGAGCAGGAAGAGCTAATCAGGTTCCTTACGCCTGGCTCAGCCATGTGAAAGCTCTGGTGGGAATGAGGAACATGTTTTCACCCACTATAAACCACTGAACACTGTAATTGACAGCAAGGCAGATTTGTTTAGTCCTTTAAATGTTATCTCATCTTCTGCTAGCAGTGGTCATCAGTCTGAGAAGTGATTTTGCATACAGTCACTGGCATTGAGAAATAAGTTAATGTTGAAAAACAGCCGAGGTTTATCATAGGAGCTGCCAGTATCCAGATGACACAACTGCTGCTATATCAACCCTACCTGTTCAAACTAGAAAACTGCTGCCAGCTTGTAGTATTTCACAACAGAAGAAAAGAATGTGGCTCATAATAAATTGAAATGCATGCTGGGGAGAAATGCTTTATTTTATGTTTCCACCTATCTCAGCAGGGGAATGGGCATTGCTGTTGTCAGAAAGACTAAATTCCATGAAGTCTGTTCATAAGATTAAATTTACCTTGTAAAAATTAAAATATTTCCATATAAAATGCAGCTGTAACATGAAAAACATCTACAGGAATGATACTTTAGCTGATGTATTCCTGTGTGTATTCTCAGCCAAATCAGTTTAGTGACAAATAAGCTGTACCACTTTATGTGCTGCTGTTAAGCCTTATAAAATCAGCACAGCTGTAAAAGGACAAGCTGGATTCTGTTTCTTTTGAAGCAGGATTGAGAGAACAGTTTATTACCATCTAATCTGGTGTTTATGTCTATCTCACTGAAGAATAGGTTGTATAATTAAGGTTCTAATGGGTTTTGCCGAGCCTTTACATTAAAAATAAAAATCAAGATAATACATAAACTGAAAATCCCTCCAGCTTCAACCACAAAGCTGGGAATTAGAAAGCATCATTCATTGTATATTGAACACATTGGATCTGGAGCCATTGATACAACACACAGAAGCCCCTGGTGCCATTTCAGTAGTCATTGGTCAGGAAAGAGTCTCTCTTCACAAACTTTAGTGACTTCAAGTCTTTTATGTAGTGAGCTGAGAATTTCTTTGGGTGATTGGTTTCATGGTAGGGCTGGTATATAGCTTTTAATAGCTCCCCTTCCCAGCCATTCCCAGTTTTTGGAGTCCTTGGTAAGTATGTTTTGCCAAGGTGCTGGCTGCTGACAGGAAGCTCTGAAAAGCCTGCCTTATTCTCCACTTTACTTTCTGAGATTAAACCAGGAAGACTCTAAACTTCCCAGTCTTCACACTGCCACTCTCTGAGGATGAATTTTACTTCTAGGAAAGGCAATCTTTGCTTGTTATTCTCCCTCTCTGGTGATTCTCAGTAAAGTCTTCAGTTACATCAGTGGCACTTCCATGGAAAGAGGGTGATGATAAGAGGAGGAGAAGGTTAGTATGGATAACTAGTGCAGCTCCAGTCAGATCATGCTGTCATGTTAGGCACTGCACAGCATACAATCCTGCAAAATCTTGGACCATGACCCTGTGCAGGCTGGAAAGAAGGCCTTGTGTTTACTTTTAAACATTTATCTTGTATTGCTGCTTACAATTGAAAACCTGGATTCCTGGCACCAGAGTTAAACAAGAAGATTTTTGGTTTCTTGTGGGTACCAGTGGCTATCACCAAAATGACCTGATCAAACCAGAAGCACAGAAAATCCACTTGCCTTTCATATCTCACCAATGCATCTCTCTCAGATCTTTTGCTTCCAGTGTTTAGCACTTGACATTTTTCCTGTTCAGAGCCATCTGATCTTGCTGGCTGTGGCTAGTCATCCACTGCACACAGAGAACCACACTGCAGTGAAGGCTCTTTGTAGCTCCCAGCAATCACAGTTTGATTATACAGACACAAGCCCATGCCAGCAGCATTCCAATCTACTTGAGAAGTTAGGAAACATTTTGTAGTTTCAAACTGGTTACATCACATTTGGGTTGCAATTGCAGCCTGCAGCTTTGTGGGTGCTCATTTAGAGTCTGTTTTTGTGTTTAGTAACAGCAGCAAATACCTGGACTTAGTGTTCTTGGAAGTGATCCTGACCCATATTGGCATTAATTAGCGTAATCCCAATTCTGAAAATAGCTGTTTGAGGAAGAGGAGGTTGGTGATTTGCAGCCAAAAAGTTGCAACTGTTGGCAGATATATTGGTGTCAAAACCTGCAGAAAAAACCACAAGCTGCCCTCCCACCTGAAAGGCTCTTGTTAGCACTGCCACACCATGAGGTGGTCAGAGCAATGGGGTTTTATTAACATTCCTGAAAAATATTTTTCTGAGCATGGCTGACTCTCCAGTTCAAATTGTGACCCAGCTGAAGAAGGTTCCTGAGAAGGAAGAAGACCCACCTGAGAGATCACATATTCATTCAAAATGGGTGGATCACAACAAGTAAGATAAGTCAGTGGTTCTAAAGAGTTCAAGCCGGGTTTACCAGTTATCCCTGCCCATTCTGCCAGTAACCTTTGCTGTCCAAAGGAATGGCTGACTCCCTGCACACTGTAGTTGTATGTCTTCAGTCTAGTGTTGTGTTGGGGAGACATTTCTTTTCCAATTCATGCCTCATGTTTTTGCACTGTAGAAGAAGGTAGCCACAAAAAGAAGGTAGCCACAAGTTGCACAAGTGCAACTTGGCACTAAAAGTTAATCCAGATGTATTGAACTATTTGATTCATGTCAGATCCTATTTTGACAGCAATGGTTAGATTTTTTCTATGCAGTACAAGATCTTTTCCTCTTTCTCTGTAATAATAGCTGATACAGAAAACACAGATATCTCATTCTTAATTAAGATCACAGTGCATTATTTATGATAGCCAGTGTTCCAGGAAGCTACATGGAAATACTTGCTTGCTGTACTAAGCTAAGTTTGAGATGGCCTTCCCAGAAGATTAATCATATTTTGAATTGGTTTATTCAGTAGAAATGAGGAAGCAACATTTCACCGTCATGTACAGGTCATCCATCTTCTTAGGAACAGGTTGAAGAATTTGAAACCCATAACATAATATGTGAACATCCATCTGGCAGGAAAGATCAAAATTGTATTATTAAATGCCAATACGTTTCTGACATTTTTATGGCAAAAAAGATAGGACTAAGAGAATGGGTAGCAACAATACTGTAATTTGCTGTGGTCATCAGTTTCCCCTCTCAGCACATGCTTGTGTAGGCAGATCTGTATAAAAGGACAGGCAGATACAAAAAATTCATGGGCTTAGACCCTTACCAGACAATTTGCCAGAAGAGCATAACTCCATAACAGAATCTGGCATCTCTTCATCCCACCACTATCCTTGCCTGCTCTTTCAGTGCCACCAGCTGTCCAAATGAATGTATGATTCCCTCCTCTCCATCATCGTGTCTCCTTTTTTGAATGTTACGTGGTGGTGCTGGATTGGCCAGAGCTTTTCATCAGTAACAGACACATTTGGTTTCTGATTCCTCACTCATGCCTTAGCTCTGCAGGAGGCAGCAGCAAGGAAATGGGCCTCATCCCTTCGGGGCTTTGCTGCCTGTGTTCACCATTCCCTAATTCATTATTCCAGAGCTACCTGTCTCAGTAATACTGTGAGGAGAGGCTGAACTGCATCTCAGCTTCTCTGTGTGTTTACGAGAGTGAGAGAAGAAATGTGCAAGACAGAGAATGGCCGTCTGGATGCTAGACACAAATATTGAGCCACCCTCCTGCAGAGAATGGGATGTTTTAGGGCAGTAAGAACAAGAATGGTTTACAGAGCATTTAAATGTCAGGTTGGTTGTTCAGGTCTGCCCAGAGGAGTAGCAATTGGAAGTTCCCACCTGCTGGTGGTCTGGATACCTGTGCCAGTGCTGTGTGATAACTTGAGTTGTTCCTCAGTTCTGCAGTAGTTCTGCAGTTTGTTCCTGCAGACATAATTTTCAGTTGGCATTTTTACTGGCAGTCCCAGGACTCTGGAAAGTAAGTCACCTTTCCCAGCTGCAGTTCAGGTTTCCTGCCAAGAAACTGGAGTTGTTCCCTGGATTTTCTGTCAGTAGTTAGTGAGCTGAGTGAGGCATCTGTCTGATTTGGAATTGTACAGTGCCTAGACTGGGGCCTTTTCAGTCTGGAGGGAGACTCCTACATGGAACTACAACTAAATGAAGAGGAATGGGCCACTTTACCTTTCTGTCATCCCTTTCATTGCATATACTCTTGGAGTGAGTTCTATATTTGAAGTCATTGGTTTCTGAAGGCAGAAGGGACTCTGCCAACAGAAACCAAGCAAACAGACCAAAAAAATGCCTTGTCTTAACGAAGAGGGCTAGAACTCTATAAAAGTAGCAACATGGATTTGAAAGGAAATGGATTATCACCCATTAAGGAGTGTTTTAATGCTTTACCTGAAAGAAGTTGGATTTTTATTACATAGGTCACTGAAACCACAGTTGCTATCAAAACAGAGCAACCTAGGGATGAAAAAGACAAGGGCCAAAGAGTAAGGAATGAATATAGGAGGAAAACCTCAGTAGCAGAGGCAGGCAAAAGACAGTCAGGAAGGATGTGAAAGCAAGAGGGGAAGAAGTAAGAGAAGTCAGGTTGAGAAAAGACCTATGTTTTCCAATTCACTTTCTCCCAAAGCCCAAGATATATATGCAGAAACCCAAAATATCTCAGGCTATACAGAAAGAAAGGATAGAGGATAATCCCACAGATGGCATATTTCTTTTGTGCAGCTTTTGTGTTCAGCACCACAAGGATTAGTGCATTAACAGTACATAGACTTCAGAGAGATGGTTTCACAGGAGAAGGAAGTGCCTCAGGGTTTGCTTCTGTGAAGTCAATGGGAATGTTGCTGTTTGCTTCAGTGAAAAGAGGGCCAAGTCCTTATCTGGCTGTCTTAAAAATGATGCAAAAGAGCAGACTTTAATCAGTAACTGAAGCCTCCAGGCTTGTCCTGAAGCTGCTTGTTCACCACCTCCTGTTATGTTCTGTGGAGGGCTGTGAGGGTCTTTACAAGGTCACAGCAGGGTCTTTGCAAGGTGCTTCCTTTCCTGGTGTCATTTGTGGTGTCTGGAGTGATTCCCCTTATTTTCTCCTTCCTCTCTTACTTGGGTGCTCCACTTTCACTTGGCTTCTCAAAGTGGTGACACCACTGGGGCTAGGTCAGTGTCAGACAGGCTTCCAAAGAACAGCAGATGAAATATTGAGAACTGTGAGGGCTGATACAAACTGCCTGCCCAGCTTCCTTCTATGTTTTTGTGTCTATCTCTAGCCCTGTTTCTTCCTTTTAGCACTTATATTCAAATCCATTCACAGTTTTGACTTTTTTCATATTTGGCTGTGACAGTGCTGCACACAGGTGCCCCAAACTAGTTCCTTCTCCATAAATATATTTCTCTCAGCACCCCTTCAATACATGTCTCTCTCATAAGCTTCAGTGCTTGTTTCCAAACCCATTCCCTTTCCCTGTCTTGCAGCAAACAGCTCCTTGGTCTAACTCAAAACTCCACATATCCATCTCCTCCTAACAGACATAAACCTGATGCTCTGAGCTTCCCCTCCTGCTTCTGATTCTTCTCTTGGTTTCTCACCCTTTCTACCTTTTACACTTTCTTTGCTCTGTGCTGATGAACATTTGCTCTCAAGGGGAAAGAAGACCTTAGTCTGTGCATGAAACACCAGGGATGTTCTGAAGAATCACTGAGCCAAACCTTCATCCCTGTCCAGAGGAAATGGGATGTCATCTCACTTTCTGAAATAAGAAAGGCAGCCTTTTTGAGGCCCCCTGATGGACTTACAGGTGTAAGAACCTATGATACATCTTGCACTGAATGCTAGGCATGGAAGATTGCTGAAAAACCTATTCTAATCCGTCATCGCCTGCATTTTCAAGTCTTGTTTTACTGGATTTATAACCTCAAAGGGAACTGAGAACTAACAGGAGCAACACCCTGCACCATTTTCATGCTGCCAGCATAGCTGACCCATTCCTGTCTATCTCCAGAGTAAAAGTGTGAGGACTCTTTGTCTATCCAAAGAGCAGTGTGAACACATCAGTTTTTCCTTGACTGCCAGGACAGGAGGGCATTATTACCTACTATTTAATTACAAGTACAAAAGGCAAAGGAAGGAAAGGGTTAGTGAAATGGCCTATTTTAGTTTTCAGTAGCTCTCTAAACATCCCTAAGGATTTTCTTACCTCCCATTAAAATTTTAACTGAAAAGTGATGATTGTAAGGAATCCAGTAGTGATATAGGCAAAGAAAAGTAGACTGTTAAATACTTTTGCTGCAATAAATCTCCAGGCACTTGAAAGCCAGTATGGCATGGGGAGGAGAAAGGGTGGATGAAACATGGGCTGCATATTTTACTAGGATGACTAGAAGTCCTGTATCAGGACTCAGCAAATACAATATGTGTATTTTCTAAAGTGTTTTATTGCTCCATTCTTGCAAGTTGTACTTTTGTCACTGTTCCTGTCTATATGAAAACAAAAAACTTTCCCGATTTCTGCAGAGCCCTGCTTACTCTGCCTTCATCTTTCCCTCTAAGCTTGTTAAATGAACTGCTCAGCTGGTTAACTAGAGATATTCCCCTACTCTTTTCTCCCAAACCAGCAGTCTTTTCCTCTCCAGCATTTTTTTTCAGTGCTCTTTTTCATTCTCTCTGCTGACTCCATTTGCTTATGAAGATGAGGGGTCCAAAGCCACCTGAGAACCAGATCTGCCCACATTCCTACATTCAAGGCTGAGTGTTTGCTTTCTTTTTTCTCTTTTCATTAAAAAATGGTATCCACCTAAAAGAAGTAGAAATAAGTCTGAATAGATAAAAATTAGTCTGAGCAATGTGTGTGTGCCCACAAACCTAAAACAGTTTTAGGGAGGCTTAGGGAAAATCTCTGATGTAGAAGTCATAGATGTGGAACAGATGTCCCCTTTCCCAAGCATTTGCATGGATGTGGAAAGGAGGTGGAGCTCAGGGAGGCCTGAGCCCAAAGTGACTGAGTTTAGTGAAAGCCTTTCTCTTCTTAGCTGGAAATTGAAATATGTGCTTTGCCTGGTTGGTTGTTTGTGCCCGTCGCTCAGGCTTCAGTCAGTTGGGTGAATGATGCCCTTCCAGAAACCCACAGCCTGTTGCTTTTAGCTTTAGTGTAACTGAGTGACAGAACCAGGGCAAGCAGAACATTAACCACAAAGCAGCAGGCACAGGAAGTCAAGGAATGAATAAGATTAATAAGATTCTTCACTGTATTTGCCAGCCATTTGATTTTTTCAATGCCTGTTAACAAGCAGGGGAAAGCAGCCACTACCTGGTTAGCATAGGGCAAGAAAAAAAAGAGTAAACACATTCAGTTTTGCAAAGCACAAATACTATGTATTTCCTCTTTCTCTGTGTAAGACGATGCTGTCTGTCTTGCATTTTCCATTAGAGAGTAAGAAAGTGCTCAACAAGCTCTTCAGTTGAATTGCTGTGCACAGAAAGTACTTGCCTGCTGTAGTTACTGGGTTGCTTATGTTTGAATTAAAGTGAAGGAAGGTACACTATGACCAAGCCACCAGTGTCCTCCAGTCTCTGCTATGAGGAAGCCCTTTGCTCCTGACAGAATGTTCCCATCTTGGGGATGAAAGGTTCCACTCTTCACAGGATTCTACCACACTGGAAGGCAGATACAAGGAGCCCGTTTCCTTCCAGGAGATAGAAATTATTTTAATTTGATATAATGGTAGAGCAAACAGTCCCAATATTGAGAAAACCATCATGGGGTTTTAATGATCATGAACAGGCATCACCTCCATGGTGTACATCAGATAAAAAACACCTTCAATATCCATGTTCAAAGAGTTTAGTGTGACCCCTCCTATATTTGGTAAAGATTAATCCCCCAATCCAAGAAAATGAAAAGGGACTAGAAATTCCCAAAAAAAGGTTCCCTTTCCAGAAGTAGCTGGTCCCTTTCCCTCAGTAGCACCCCAGAGCCTTTCCTGAGGTATGACCTTCCGCACACCCTCTAACACAGAAGTAGATTGAGAGCATATAACTGCCTGGAGGCCCACATGGCACAAAAGGTTGTATTTGTGTGCCCAGTGCCCAGTCCTTGTTAACACTGCAGCCTGATCCAGGGGCTGGCTGAAGGAGATGCCTGTTCCAGTAGCACACAGCTCTACCTCCCTCTCTGGCTCCTAACTGCACTGGAATGCATGCCAGTGCCATGGAGGCTGTGTTGTGGACAGAGCATAAATTCAGGACAGTGAGGTAGTAGGTCTTGACCCTTCCAGGTGCCAAAAACAGGCAGATGTATAACAGCCTGCTTCCACATTCAGCATCTTCATTTCCAGGTACCTGTTTAGGGAGGCTCTGAAGGTGCTTAGAAGCCTATGAGTGCAAACCACAGACCACACATGCAGATGGCAACGTCGTCTTAGCCATAGCTCATTTTCCAAATGATGCTTCCCTGGGATCACTCAGGTGTTTCAGGCTTAGTCATGACAGGGTGGCAAAGAGAAATCAGAACAAAATAAAATGCAAGCAAGGAAAGCCTAATGCCTGGTGTAGACAGGGAGCTTAGCAAGGCTGCAAAGTAAAGCATCAATGGGCAGCCACATGGAAATACCCCATGTTTGTAACAGCAGGAGTAGGATGGGATTTGCCTGCATTACAGTCACTGACATTTCCATGTGGAATGGCCAAGTGAATCCTAGAAATGGACTGACCTGTTTCAGTCACGTGGTACTGTGTCCTCCTGCCAGGTGAGACGGCAATGCCTCCCCACTCAGGAAAAAACTGGGACCTTCCCCCTAGGTGCTTTATGCTCCCAGGTTCTTTATTTCTGTAGGTATCCCATCCTAAACACTCTTCCTCTTCCTGCTCATTGTCTTCATCCCCCACACACCCCCACGCACGTGGCTCTGGATCTCCTCATCATGTTCTTCTCGTTAAAAACCCCATTGTTCATTTGTTTGTTTGTTCTCTCTCTTTCTCTCCTCTTTTTCTCTCTCTTTCCCTCTCGTTTTTTTTTTTTTTTCTTTTTTTTTTTTTTTTTTTTTTGTCTCCTCTGTTTTTTGTACCCAGGNCACCCCCACGCACGTGGCTCTGGATCTCCTCATCATGTTCTTCTCGTTAAAAACCCCATTGTTCATTTGTTTGTTTGTTCTCTCTCTTTCTCTCCTCTTTTTCTCTCTCTTTCCCTCTCGTTTTTTTTTTTTTTTCCTTCTTTCTTTCTTTCTTTTTTTGTCTCCTCTGTTTTGTGTACCCAGGCAGCCCATTGAGTAACTTCTTTGACGTAATTAAACAACTTTTTTCAGACGAGAAGAACGGGCAGGTGAGCCATCCCCCCGGCACGCCAACCAAGCATAGCGCAAACAGCAAGCGGAGCGATTCCGGTTCTAATGACTATGGGTCTAGAGGAGACAATAAGTACCCTGCTGGCAAAGACAAGGCAAAGATGGTCTCATCAGTCGGCCTACAAGACCAACCTTAAATAAACACATAAAAAAATTAAATAACTTAGAGAGAAAAAAACAAAACAAAAAGAAAAAAGCAAGAAAGAATGAAAGAATATTCCTTAGCAAGCTAGCCTCTAAACTAGAAGGATGTATATACCTTGCCACAACAGTACAAAACTGTCTATAGACAAATTTTGTATGAAGGAATGACTGTATATATATACATATATATATTTATATATGATATATAATATATATCTCAGAAACAAACACAAAAACAAACGAATGAAAGAATGAAAAGAAAAGAAAGAAAAGAAAAGGTAGCACAGATGACAAACCCAGTTCACCAGATCTTGGGTTGTGGTTTTTTTGATACAATTTTTTTTTTTCCTCCCTTTTTTTGAATGTTTTGCTTTTTTTCTCCTTCCTGATTTTTTGGTTTTTTCCTTTTTGGATTTTTTTTTTGGGTTTGTTTTGTTTTGTTTTCTTTTCTTTTGTTTCTTGTTCTGTTCATGCTCTCTCTGTGTTTCTGACGACACCACTTGTTTCCGCTCTGCTACCAGGAATTATCCCGAAAAGTTAACATGTCAGCCACGGCTTCACCTTCTGTGCTCTGCGGACACTTGTTGACGGAAGGCAACCGATGTAGACTGTCCAAGGACCAGTCCTGTTTGAGGTTCCCAGCCTCCCCTCTCCCTTCAGGAAGTGGGCTTCTCCCCCACTTCTCCCCAGTCACCTCCCCAATGCACGCCTGGTTTTTTTTCTCCCCTCTCTTTTTCTTTTTTGGTGCTCCACAAGAGAGATCTGCTCAGTTATGGGATTGCAGAGTCTGGGCTCAAAGGAGGTTGCAAATTGTTGGAGTGAATTATTTACCCTTGGCAACTTCTGTCCGCGCAGGTGAACGCAGCCCGGAGAGGGAGGGTGTGGGGAAGGAGACGGGTGTAGTGGGAGCACAGTGTTCCATGAATCCAGAGCGCGTTCTCATCAGAAACCAGCCAGGAGCAACTCAAAACTAAGCGTTGAACCAAGACAATATTGGGGAGCTTCATCACGGGATTTTCTTATCTTTTTTTTTTTTTTCTCCCCACCACCTTTTCCTTTTCTTTTGCCCCCTTTTTTTATATATACATGTATATATGTGTGTATATTTATGTATAAATATACATACATACATATATATATACACACACACAAACTAATTGGTTTTTTTATACTGTATCATTTTGCTTTTTAACCTGCTGGAAGGGGAAAGGAGTAAACATAGGAGGGAGAGGGGGTTCAATGAATAAACACATACAAACAAAACATTAAAACTTAGGGAAAAGGCAACTTCTGGTAGCAGAGAAGAGGGACAAGACTCTGCCAAGGACTGTCTCTCCCATCGCCAGGCACAGTTGCCACTGCTGCTACTGCTGCTCCTCCTTCGACACCTTCCTTCCCACCTGTCAACTCCCTGCCACTGTGCCACTGCGCTGGGACCCTCTTCAACCAGCTGGATCCTCCACCACACCCTGCATTTAGAGGCAATTGTTGTGTTGCTAGTGCTGCATTGATATCAGTATTATTATTTCTTTAAGTTACCAGTTTCATTTGTTGGCTTGGGTGATTTTTTTCTTAAAAAAAAAGGAAAAAAAGGAAAAAAAAAAGAAAAAAAAAAGAAGATGAAGAGGAGGAAGAAAAGAGACTTATATTGGGTTTTATTTCCTCTGTGTGTATGTGTGTGTGTGTGCAAAATCACTGGCACTTAGTTCATCAGAGCAAGACAAGGTGGAGTCAGGGCAATGGGAGACTTAATCACAAAGCTACTGTAAACTTTAAAATTTACTGCAAGATATTTTTATAAAGTTTTTGTTTTGGTTTTGGTTTTTTGGTTTTTGGTTTTTGGTTTTTTTTGAAGGGGAGGAGGGTGGGATTGGGTGGATGGGGACCTTTTTTTTTGTGTTTCAGTTCTTAGGTCTTGGTTATTTATATATACATATATATATATTTAAAAAAATAAGCTGTTAGATATATCTTCTGTTTAATAACTGTGTAGAGGCAACATTGATTCTTATTTATTTTGTGGAGGAGGGGGAAAAAAGACACACAGAAACCTTGTAAGTGTTCATTTTGTGACTTTGAGAAAGAAGAATCGCCACCTTTTTTCCTCCTCCTCAAGAGTTATGTGACCAAGTGTAACTTATTCTGGCCCAAGCTCAAAGGTTAAACAAACAAAAAAATGTGGTTTTACACGTGGAAGACAAAACACAGTGAGAAGTATTTCTTGACTGAGATTTTAAGAATGTAGGCTTAGCATTAGTGTTCAGCTCTTTTATGACCTTCAATTGCTGCTCGTTGGGTTCCTATGGGTGTATGTTGTATCGCAAGATTTTTTTTTTTATGATAATGTTGGATGAGTTCTTTTTTGTTGTTGTTGTCGTTGTTGGTTTTTTTAATCATTTTTCCCCTTATTGGACCAGTTTTACTTGTACATAGGTTTGAAGATTAAAAAGAATTTTTAAAGACACAACTGGGGCAAAGACCTTTGACTTGCCCTGTTTCCCCATTCCCCCAAATGGGAGGGATTTATTTTAATTTTTTTGCTTTATTTATTTATTTATTTATTTTCCCTATTCTTAACCTTTTCTCTCTCGTATTGCTGTGTGCATGTCAGACACCAGGGGGTGATGGCGGGGGAGGGGGGGAGGCAAGGGTGCAGGAGAGGGGGGCAGTTTTAATTGNGCAGTTTTAATTGCATGACATTGCTGTAAATTAGTCTCTTTTGCTTTCGTTGTCTTTCCTGCCTCTGCCCTCTCTCTACTTCTCCTCCGAGCTCCCCTCCCATCACCCCTGTCCTTCTTTTCCCTCTTTTCTCTTCCCTTGTGTATAGATTTTGATGCTTCTGTTACATTGTACCTCTACGAAAGGCTGGGATTTCAATACAAGATAATAATAATAATTTAAAAATACCTATATCAGCAAAACCCATGTGGTACAAGCAGGAAGGGGATTACTTACACAAGATATAAGAATAAATGAAAGCAATACCTCTTGTTATCCTTCCTATTTTGTACTTTGAAGACACACACGCGCGCACACACACATATACAGACACAAACTGACATTATTTAATGGTTTGAAATGGACAAAAAAATCTGATGTATCCCTTGTTAAATAACTGTGAGCAANTTTTTTGTTGTTGTTGTCGTTGTTGGTTTTTTTAATCATTTTTCCCCTTATTGGACCAGTTTTACTTGTACATAGGTTTGAAGATTAAAAAGAATTTTTAAAGACACAACTGGGGCAAAGACCTTTGACTTGCCCTGTTTCCCCATTCCCCCAAATGGGAGGGATTTATTTTAATTTTTTTGCTTTATTTATTTATTTATTTATTTTCCCTATTCTTAAACTTTTCTCTCTCGTATTGCTGTGTGCATGTCAGACACCAGGGGGTGATGGCTGGGGAGGGGGGGGGGCAAGGGGGCAGGGGGGGG
>VXAX01005444.1:1741036-1795793 GCA_013399835.1 Leptocoma aspasia | reverse complement strand
GCAGTTTTAATTGCATGACATTGCTGTAAATTAGTCTCTTTTGCTTTCGTTGTCTTTCCTGCCTCTGCCCTCTCTCTACTTCTCCTCCGAGCTCCCCTCCCATCACCCCTGTCCTTCTTTTCCCTCTTTTCTCTTCCCTTGTGTATAGATTTTGATGCTTCTGTTACATTGTACCTCTACGAAAGGCTGGGATTTCAATACAAGATAATAATAATAATTTAAAAATACCTATATCAGCAAAACCCATGTGGTACAAGCAGGAAGGGGATTACTTACACAAGATATAAGAATAAATGAAAGCAATACCTCTTGTTATCCTTCCTATTTTGTACTTTGAAGACACACACGCGCGCACACACACATATACAGACACAAACTGACATTATTTAATGGTTTGAAATGGACAAAAAAATCTGATGTATCCCTTGTTAAATAACTGTGAGCAACTTTAGTTCAAAAACCAATAAATTCATTCAGTAAAGATACCAGCTGTTGAGTGTCCTATTTATGTCCGTGAAAACAAACTTGTGGCCGGTGCCAGAGCCGGTAAGTCCCGTGGCACGGCCTCCTGCACCACAGGAGCTGAAGATGGCAGCTGAAGGAAGGCAGCATCCTCCTGGCCGTGGAAATAACGCCAGGGCCCGAGGAGCAAGGACAGCTCAACCCTGTAGGCCTGGCTTTCAGCAGGAATGTGTTCCAAAAGCTTAATCCAGATTTCAGAGCAATCATACCCCCATCACGAGGTCTGGTCTGGATGCAAACCATTGTACCAAAAACTGTGACTGCTTGTGATTGTTCTCCTCTCTAACCTGAGCTTCTCGCGTTGCTTCCAGATTTAGCTATAGGAAGGATTTCTGCACCCTCCCTGCCTGAAACACTCAGTCCCATTCATTTGAAAAAGCTGCTCAGGTACGTCCCTGATGTGTGGGTCTGGGGTTTGTTGCTGCTTGGTTGGACATTCCCTGTGGCTGCTGGCTTGTCACACCTGGCTCTCCGTGCCTTTCCTCTGGGTTTGTCACCCAGCAGTTCCTGGGCTCTGCCCTGGCTGGCGCATCCCTGGAAAAAGCAGGAGCTTTCCCCCAGGGCTGGGGAGAGCGTGCCAGGCCCGGGCTCACAGCAGGGCACTGGCCCTGAGCACACCCTGGCCTGGCACTCACCACAGCCCGGCCCATTCCAGACGGGTCCCCTCGTGTCCCTTCTCCTGTGCCCTCTCCAGAGCTGCCACGGCCAGGCCAGGCCAGGCCAGGCAGGGTTTCCCACCACCAGGCCCTGAGGGGCAAGCACCGCCCGCCATGGAGGGAAGGCAGGAGGAGACCTTCTGGAAAGTTCCGTGGTGCCGCCTTGGCCTCAGGGATGCTCCGGTGAGGTGAGGGTGGCTGGGGAGCCTCTGCCCTGCCAGGCAGCACCCGAGAGCACCATACAAAATACAGTCTCACCTGGGAAAAAGCCAGAGTGTTTATAGGGTCTTTGGGGGATTCACTGGTCTGCTGAAACTGGCGGGGAATGGGGGAGCTGACAAAGATGAAAAGATGAGGAGAATCACAAGTGCCGCAGGATTTGGTCTCTGTTACACCGGAAACTCAGAACTGGGAAGCAGCTGTACGACATTTGCATCTCTGTAAGTGAAAGGATGTGCTGGGCTGCAGTGGAAGGGGAAATGGGATTTAACTGCACTGTGGCAGCAGGTGTATGCTGCTGCTTTTTCTGTTTTGCTCTCTCTTTTCAGCAGTGTTCATGAACTTCTATGATCCCTTCATGTCTCCAGTACTATGCACAATTAGCATCCCCCGTACTGCTAATTATCATCTTCAAAAGCTGTAAGAAGAAAATAACAATTTTGCAAAGTGAAGGACCTCATGCTTAGGGCCTGCCCACATTTATTCTGCCTTTTTGTTTGGCCATGTTATAACACGGTCTCTTGCTACATGGTGTCATATCACCATCAACAGTGCATATGAGGGGCTGTGCTTCTGACCAAATTGAGTTTATATTTAAACTGTTGTCCACAAAACACCCTTCTTATTTTATGGCTTAAATCTGAAAGCAAGTAGTAAATGTACCTGAGGATTTTGGTCTGCCTCTGTGACTGAGGTAGTTGGATTGTCTCTGCTGCCAGGTGGGGGCTACTGTCCTCATCCAAACCCCATCCCAGGTGATGGCTGATGAGATGCTGTGACCTGTGCCACCTGCACTCAGTAGCTAAAAAACTTCCTGTGTTTAAAGTTCATTTGTCTGATTTCTCTGGGTGAAGCAACGCAGCATAGGACCTCCCAGGAGTAAACTGAAGACAAGGCAAGTGTGTAATAATTCAGCTGGCATTTTCTGTTTGTCTGTTTTGCAAGTGGCTGTTAGTTTAGACACGTGTGTACATGAAAAATGTGCTTGTACTTCAGGTGAACAGTTTTTAATTGAGCCAGTATCTGACACGTGCTATATAAAGCAATAGATGCTGTATATGCATTAAATGAGCAGCTGAGCCCATAGTCAGGAGGGTAAATCTCATTGCCACATGTCAGTCTGGGGGCTGAGAAAGAGGCTGGTTGTGTTGGAGAGCACTAATGCAAATTGTCCAAGCTTCGCAAACAATGCGTGGCGATTTCCTCAGTAGTCAGGCTGGCTTTAATGAAAGTGATGGGATGCAAATGACCGAGCTTTAATGGCTCTCACTGGGCAGAGGCCGAAACAGCGTTTGTAAAGACAATGAAACTGTGTGAGGCCTCCAGGTAGTGCTAATTCTGTGTCCTCTGTTACCAGCTACGCCTTCTTTCCTGGTGATTCAATCCATCAGGCTCGGACATTTTCTAAATACCGCAGCAGAATGCCCACGGGGATTGTGTTCTGTAGGGAAGTCTGCAGGGCTGGTCCCCCTACCTTTGCTTCATTTCAGCTGTATAGAACCGATTGTATGCGAGCTCCTCTTAGAAGGGCAGTGTTTTGGTGAGGAAGAGATTTAGCTCTGAGTTTCTTATTGTAGAAAAAACAGGGAGAGAAGAGGGACACTTGTCTAAAAACCGGAAAGTGTCTTAGTTCTGTGTTGTACCCTTTAATCTTCTTATTTTATTTAAAACCACTTCAACAGCTGCAGCTCCTGCTTAATTTGGAGAACAAAACCGTAGGAGTTCAACTGTCTGGGGATAACTTGAGGCCACAAGTGGAAGGGAAACCCACATTGAGGGCAAGTCCTTTCTTCTTCTAAATGCACATTTTACTGTGGGGGTTATTTTTAGTGCTGTAATCTCACTGAGTGCTGCTGAGAGAAACTGTGCCAGGCAGGCTTTGAAGGGCTTGAGAAATGGGATTTCCTGTTCCACCGGCTCAGCGCTGACTCTTGCCATTGTCAGGAGCTATTATCGCCTTCTGGCAGCCAAAGGAGATAGCACAGCTTCAAGGTCAGGGAAGACACAAGCTTTCACCGACGGCATTAGCAGAAGGAAGAGTTTGCTTGCAGCCGGGGTGGGTGTTTCTGGTGTGGCCAGCGGCCTCTGCCTCGGCAGAGAGGCTCAGGGAGCGGCGCAGCAAGGGACGTGCCTGGACCGGGACACATTGCTGTGCCCCTCTGGGCTCTCCGTGCCTCCAGGGTGGGCACTGCACAACTCCTCTGGGCAGCCTGTGCCAGAAACAGCTGCCTGGGAGAGGAGAGAAAGTTCTTTTTCTGCCCCACAGCTTCTCGTTGACCTGCTCTTTGTTGAACACTTCTGCAAAGTGTTCTCTCTTCTGTGGATGGACATTCCTGGGTCTGGAAGGCAGTACTGGCCCAGCCCTGGGAACGCGACACATTTCTCTCCGTGTTGTCCAGAAGAGAAGGAAAACAGATTGGTCTAGGGAAGCAGCAAGTCTTGGTATAGGAAGCACTTCTAGGTTCTAGAAGAACTGTCAGAAAAAGCAGCTGTGTTTACAGTAAGGCCTCATCGGCTCTTGAAAAGTATTCACATTGAGGCAGTGGCTTCAAATTGCAGTGTCTGTTCTGGATAGTTCCTCTGTGGGACATCCTTGTTCTCAAATGAAATCAGATTTCAGAATGGATGAAACTAAGCTGAAACAAGGCTGACTCACACTGGAGTTACCTGGAATTAGATTCCAGGGGTATGCTGTTTGTGACAATTGCCTTGGTGAAGTCCTGTTATTTATGAGATGCACAGTTGTGGTAGTGATTTCTCTCCTGTCTGAAGCAGATGACTTCAATAGTCCTGGTCTGATTTATTGAATTGTGCTGCTCAAAATTAGTGCAAGGATGTATGAGGGAATGTACTGGAGCTCCATTCATTAGGGATGCTTTGGCAACATGTGAAAAGCCATTTGTAGGACTAGGTAACAGCTGTAATCCTGGCTGAGACCTCCCTTCACTTTATGGGAATGCTCGTGAGCTCCAGTTCACATAGGGTTCCTGATCTAAACTCTTGTGCCTAAGTGTGGCATAGGAAATTGTTATGTCTGCCCAAGAGCCTTCAGTTTTAGCACCAAGTTGCACAATAAGGACAGAAATGGGTATGGAGTAGGTAGAGCTTTGTGTTTACAGAAAAGCTTAAAAAAAAAAAAAGGCCTTGGAACTAAACTCTGGTCCTGGCTATGCGACGTTTAATTACGTTTGATACATTAGTTCTACCTTTTATCCTGTTGCTAGCCTGTGGGGCTTGTTTTTGGTTAGTGACCCAAACAAGGGCCAGCTGCAGCCATTTACTTTAAAAAATAGTTCTAAAAGCTGTTCTGCCAGGTACGTTTGGAAGTGTGTGGACTGTGGGTTCGTACAAAGGCGTGAAAGCAGATACAACACTGATGTTCAGTTTCAGTGGAGTTGCACTTTGCTTTAGCAAGAGGGTAGAAAGAGGAGAGCCTGACAGAATGTTAGCCAGAATGAGGAGAACTGCTGCCGGAGGATCTCATTTGGGAAAGGAGAACAAAGAGCTTTTGTCACCTTAATGTGTCACCTGTAAGGGAAGGGCTCACTTCTCGTTGAGCCATGTCTGCAGCTGAGCTTGGACTCTGGATCATTGTCCCCAGGCTGTGTTCATGTGCAGTTCCTGCTTGCATTTTCCTGCTTCATCTCTGGGGGGAGGGACAGAGTCAGCTGGAGCACACAGAGCAGCACCGGCCGCTCCCACACGAAAGCTTCACCACAGCCCCCGAGTGGCAATGGGTGGAACCAGGTGCTGTGGTGTCACCTGGAAGTACAAACTGTGTGCTTTGCATGGATTTTGCACGAACATAAACTTCCCAGTCTGCCTGTTGCTTCCACAGCTGCTGCTGCTCTGCTTTCCACAAGAGAGAGTTGGAGAAACATTTTGTAGTATGCAAAAATCCTGTGGAGAGACAGAATGTGGTGTCACCCACTACATGCTGTGTGAGGTGACGAGGCAGTTGTGCTACAGAGCTCTGGTGCTGGGCCTTGTACAATGCCCTGCAGATTATCTGGCGTGGAGAACAATGTCTAGAACACAGGCCTTTCCTCAGAGAGGACAGGGCAGCAGAGAACTGGCTTCTTCTCTTTGCTTCCCAGGACTTTTACAAGCTGTATCATGTGCCAGCTGTCAGTGGTGCTGTGCAGAGGCAGGGGAGGAGGAGACAGAGGGTGGATATGCCTCTCTCCAGCCTGTGTAGCTTCCATGTAGCTTTGCAGAGGCATGACAGCATTCATTTGGTGTGACAGGGTCGCAGATAAACCTCACAGTCTGCAGGGGGGGAAGGACCAGACACAGCCCTGTCCTGCTCAAAGGTCAAGTAGAGCCCAGTGCCACAGCAGCCTGGACAGATAAATACTGTGGCACATTACTGAGCTGTGTTTCATTAGCACATAAAAACCATGTCTGTTCTGGTACCTGCAGCAAGGGACAAGCTTTCTCCGTGTAGGTGTGACAGACAAGGAGAAGGGAAAGAGGTATCTGTTGGCCATTTCATACAGCTTCAGGAACTGAGATGAGCAATTCAGTGATTCTCTCAAAGGAACTCAGTGGCTTGGTCTGAAATTTGAATCCAGATCTTAACCTGGCAACAGCACATTCCAGTGACCTGGTCTGCAAACCTCCTCAGGGGCCTCTCCTCAAAGACAGGATATTTCATTTCTCAGCACATCACTTTAGCTCTTTTCAGATACAAAGGCTACATTTCCATCTTTGTTAATGAAAGGAAAGTTGTTTTGGCATTTTGTGTGGGATAGCACCAAGATCCAGTGTGGTATCTGCCAGCTGACAGACTGCAGAGGAACTCTGGATCATGCAGACTGTCCCAGCTTCACAAGCAGTGAAACAAGTGCCCCCCTTTTGGAAGCTAGAGTCACGCAATTTGTGATTTGTGGGTGATTCTGAGCTCTCTGTCCCTGTGTCTATGGGGACTTTTATGAGTGTTCTTATGAGGGCTCTTTGACATCAAGTAACATGGGAGCACAGGCTGCAATTTTTTCCTTACTTGGGAACTTCGGGGTTCATTTACAGGCTCTTTCTCCCTTTCCAGTAGTTGCTTGTTCCTGCAAAACTTGTGAAAACTTTCTAATTGAATCAAAACTCCTACCTGTCTTCCAGGCTGGTTGAAATCAGGCAGCAGCTCAAAAATTTGGGGTAGGCAAGAAAAAGGGACAGGCAGATGGAGCCTTGCTTAAGCTTAATTCATTTTTTGACCCCTGGCTTTAAAAAGAGCCCATGTTTTCAATTCTTGGGCCAGAAGACTTTCACTGCAAAATAAAGCAGTGCTGTTATGAAGCACCTGAACTCTTTATCTGAGAAGCACCTGGATCAGAAATGAATGTTAATCCAGTAATAACAGATAATTAAACAGTTCTAATGGGGGCTTTAATCTCTTTTCTCCAGATGTAGTTCTGCTTTTGGCCTTCGTCAGGGGGATTATGATGGAGCACAGAGGGCTTCTAATCCAATCAAAATTCCTTGATGGATTGGAGTATTTGTTGTGCTTTCAGATTTCAGCAGTGGTTACACCACAAGATTAACTTCATTCACAGGGTTGGTATCTTGTTACTAAATTCAATGTACTGGTTTGATGCAGGCAGAAGAAAGGTGGGAGGGCGGGATACAAATGTGTCCTGTTATCTCTGTGCTGCACAGAATTGCTTGGGACCAGGCTTTGGGATTTGGGTGACGCCTTGCAATCTTCTGGTGCCTCAGTGCTGACTTTGTGTGAGCTTGAACTCATCTGCCTTAAGCCCTGAACTCCAGTAGTCGGCTTTGTAGTTGAAAATCTCTTGTGGAAGGACCTTTACCTGTCCAGCTGGGAACTGTGTGTCTGCTTTCTTTTGCCCTGCAGATTGTGTGGAGATTCTTCCCAAGTGTCTTGGCTTCAGATTGAAATTTCTGTTTGGCAGCAGGGTGCTGACAAATGCTGGCTTGCAGTGCCTGACTACCTTCCTGCTTTCCACTTCTGAATGTCATCCTCTGGAAGTGAAATGAGGGAGTCCACACACAAAGCTTTTTGAGCCAATAGGTGCAAATTCAAGGGGGAAAGAAGAAAACCTTTTTGCTCTTCTGCAGACCATATCAGTGGTATAATAATGAATCACCAATGATGATATTGAGGTCTTGATGCACACCTTGTTTTAATATTTGCTCGTAACTACCCATCCTCACACGCTAGGTCTGTGGTGCTCTGATCACATCACAGCATCTGCTCTGTAGATTTCACTTAAGCCAGTTTAAATCAGTTTAAAACCAGTAAGATTATTCAAATATGTGTATTATTATTTGTGCTCTCTCAAAAATGTTCTTAAAGTCGCTGAAGTTTTCACAGTTCTGCTGTAGTGGCTACAGCTGGTCTTCAGCCACAATTTGTCTCCTGCTTCTTGTATTTACTCCTGCTATAACAGGTTGTATAGACAGAAGGATTAAAATTAATCTTCCTAAATTGTTGAGTGTCAGTAAACCTGGGTGAAAAGGACAGAATTCTTTCTGTTACAGGTTTTACATAGATTTCAGGTAAATATATTGGGTTATCCAATGTCACTTTCCTATTCTGTATTATCTTTTTAAATAGAGCCAAGCACAGAGTTCTCCTTATGAATAAAAGTAAATTGTTTAGTGGGATTAATTTCTGTATTAAGAGCTATTTCATTGTCTACCAGATGTTACATGAGAGAGGTAGCTCTGCTACCTAAGTTTTGATGCTAAGGAACAGAAAGAATATTCCTTGAGATGATTTCGAGAATTAATCCTATGGAAATCGGGTTTTTGTGTTTGATACTTTGTCAAGTGCAAGTAAGAGGGGGGAAGCAAGTAATTTAGGAAGTTTCATCTACTTGGAATTAAGGCTGTCAAGTAAAGGCCTTTCCTAAAGGAATTCAGCACACACACAAAGGATCAGAACAGGGCTCTGTGACCACTCAGTGTCCTTGCAGGCTTGGATGAGTCCGTGGTGCTGGAGAGCTGTGCAGCCTTTCTTCTCTGTCCCAGCCTGGGGATTCGCCTCCAACTCCTGCACTGGCACTAAAGCCCTTCGGGGGGAACCCTGGAGTACTCCATTGGTTCAGAGTGGGAGTTAAATTAATGGCTGGTGCCCAGGACCAGTTTGTTTTCCCTGTTTAGGTTTCCTTTCTAAGTCCTTGAGGGCAGTACTT
Source organism: Leptocoma aspasia (assembly GCA_013399835.1). Lineage (NCBI taxonomy): Eukaryota > Metazoa > Chordata > Aves > Passeriformes > Nectariniidae > Leptocoma > Leptocoma aspasia. Next base: position 1,787,242 of record VXAX01005444.1, on the reverse strand, counting down.
GCTTCAGGGCAGGTGTCTTCTAAGCCTTACTGATGTCAGGTTGAAGCAGTGGTTTCACAGAAGCTGAAATCCTCTGTGAAGTGGCATTTGCCCTTTCTCTATCTGAGCTGATGTTGCAGAGGGTTGCTCTCCATGGAGCAGAAAGCCTGTCTAGCCCAGGCTCTTTCTACTCTTTATTTTGAATTATCCCAGAGACCATTAAAAGGAGAAGGGAGTGGTTTATGTGAAGGACCCTGTGCCACTTTGTGAGAGAATGTGAGCTACCTGCACTGGTGGTGTGTGGGAAAGTGCCAGAGCATTTTGATGTCTCATTTTTGGAAATAATGAAAATAATTAGCAGATGACGACATAAAAACAAGTTTAGCCAGTGCTGCCTTTTTTTTTTTTTTGGCTAGACAAAGCTTTCTGAGTGTTCTCTCATCTGAGTGCTTGGCCACAACAATTTCTGTTTTCTCCGAATCACATGCTAACCTAGCTTTGAAAAGTCTTATTGTTCATGTCAGCTGTCACAACCAGAACAATTCTGTCCATGAAAAGAACAGAGACCCCATTAGGACACTGAGGGTTTTCTGCCAGCTGTTTGGTGTTTTTCTCATGTTATATCATCAGTTCATTTGGAAGGGTTTCGCTGTACTGCATGCAGCTTATTGTGTAAAGATACCAGATCTGTCTCGAAATCCTTCAGGTACTGAGTTTATATTCAGGCACTGGTACAGGCACAGCAGCATAGATAACAGCCACACTGAGCCCTGTGTTGTGACTACTGACAGCCACTGGGCAATAGAATTACATTTAAACTGCCTGGTGTTGCCATTTGTGCTACAGGCACAAACATTACTTTCATTTGTTGAGTGGGTTTGAATAGAACAAAACAACAACCTACTCCTCTGTCTGCAGTTTAGATAATGGAAGAGTATTTCTGGATTTGAGTTCTTTCTGTTAACAGCTGAAATGGTGAGCTAAGGATTGGCTGGGACAAGTTCCACGATGGATGTGAGCAAAGGCTTGTTGGGTGAAGCGTGGCTTTGATGAGATCAGCATGCTTAGCAGGCTTTATAAAGCTGGCTTGTTCTTTTACTGGATGGCTTGTTTCTGTGGCAGTCCTGCAGTCTCCTGCTGATGTGCAGGAGCTCATTGTTACCTGGCAGCATCCACTTTCCAGAAGCATCCTGGCATGCACGTTTGGCCAGAACTGGTGGTACCTCAGAGCCACCTCTCTCCTTCCTCAGATCATCTCGGCAACAAAGTGTTCTTTTCTGGTCGAGTTTCTTAACTCTCTTGGTTAAGAGGTTGTTACTCACATGTAAAATTACTTACATGTTTTACTCACATGTAAAACGAGTATGCTCTGTGGGATCTGAGACTTGTCACTTTCTGCAATTCCCAGGCAAGGAAGAAGGGCATAGCTCTGATTTTGCTGGGTTGAAGTAGAAGATATCTGACTCAATTTCCAGCTTGCTGCTTCAGGACCTTTCTTAAGGCTGGGGTGAAGCTGCCCCTCTAATCTCTACACAGCTTCATTTCCTTGAGGTTAAAGCTGCATCTGGCTGTTGGTGCAAAAGATGTGGTGGCACTGTTCCTGTGTCCCTTCCCTGAATGGCCAGAGGTAGCACTTGTGACAGACACAAGCTGCTGACTTTGGTGCTTGCTTACCTTGCTTATCTGCTGGTGTTTACCCCAGTTGGCATGGATAAAGAAATTATTTTCCTCCTGTTTTTATTTATAGGCACTGAGGCTTGGATTTGCTACAGATGCTGCAGCCCCGAAGACTCAGGGATAATATGGGAAATATGGGAAAGTTTCAGCTTGATACAACATTTCACCCTATAAATTTATATATGCTATAAACTTATGCAACCTCAGCTCTTCAGCACATCACTCGTGTTTGCAGAGCACCAAATGTCAAGAACAGGATGCCCCAAAACACACAGAGGATTATTGCTGGGTTTAAGTGAAAGACTTCAGCCCCGTGACAGCTTTTGCTCTGCTGTGGTTTTAGGCCTGGAAGTTGGTCAGGGATTTTGCACTGGCAGGTGTAAAGCTGAGTTTGACAAGGCAAGGCCTGCCAAAGGCATGTACGGCAGGGTGAGAGTGTATGTGCCTAGATGGTTCAAGAAGGTGTTTTTCTAGTAGTGTTTGGTTGTTTCTCTGTGGTATTTTATTTATTTAGCAACACTCAAACCATGGTATGGTCTGTCATGATCTTTGGGGATAAGGAGAGACTGAATGTAGGGTAATTAAGTTGTCTCTGTTGTTCTGACAGCACTTTAAGCAATTTACAAAGCATATTTAAAGCAACAATATGATAATTTTGTCAGTGTTAGAAGGCCTAAGGCTGTTAGTCCCAGGTGAATTCAGGCTCAGTGCTCACAATGGGGGCATTGGTGACATGTTCTAAGCATGGGAGGAAGTCACTGACAAGCTCTGAAGGCTTAGTGGCACTTCTGTATCTGAAGTTTCTACAGCGTAATTCAGTAACCACTGGAATACCCTCGGATGCCTTCAGGCTGAGCTTTACAGCAACATTTAGTCCTGACAAGAACATAGGTGTTGGCACTATTTCAGTGTTTTTCTTATTCCTACTGCTAAACCCAACAAGATAGGCCACACTAAAACAGGATTCATTATTTGTGTTCTTGTTAACTGCTTGTAAAATACAAAGTGATTACCCCAGCAGATGAAGCGCCCGTGCTCTCAGGAACACCAAATGCCTGCAGAGTGAAGCTGGGACAGCTGCCATGAACAACAGCAGGCTCTTCCAGAGGCACCGTGGGACTGCACTGCTCTCCTGGCAGCTGCATTGTTAGCTGCTTGCAGCCAACTCGTGCATTCCCAGACTTGCTACGAGGTTCTTGCCAGTTCTCCTATGGGAAGCTAAGGCACAGTCACCCCTGTGCTCAACACAGACATCATGTTGTGATTGGAAACTCAAGAGCTGGAGCCAGGTCAGATTTTCCAGGGTTGAACTGCCTCTTGTTCAAGTCAAACCCTTCTCAAATGCTTCAGCTGTAAATGGTCTTTTAGCGAACACAACTGCAAGTGCATTTTTACAGGAAGATCATGAATTACCAGAAGTCACTTGGGTTTGAGTGGTTGTTTCTTGCTCTCAGTTTCTTACCTTGAACTTTACTGTGTTCTCAGGGCAAGCAGCAGAGGGGCCTTACCAATGGCACTGTTGCTTCTGCTGACCTCTGCTTTTCCCTCCAAACTTTAGTGCAGGGAATTGTCATGGAAAGGCTCACATCATGGGGACTGAACTGGAATATTTGTCTGGATATGGAGGCTGTAGCAGGAGAACATGGTGGGGAAGGAGTATTAACAGCAACTCACCTGAGCAGGTCAGTGAGACTGTGGGATACACAATCCAGAAACAAACAATACAGGACAAGTCTGGCATCACAAGTTTTGAGGTTGTTTTCAATCCCTCCACCCAGCCCTCACTCCTCCTATTCCCTTCTCCTGTGCTCATGCCTTTTTGCTCTTCTTTTAGTCACTTTTATGATTTATTCTTTCTCACTTGCACAGTTGTCATTATCTATTGTTGCTATTGCACTCTTCTTCACAAGCTTTTTTATTGCATGTGCTTTTTCTTTTTTTTTTTTTGTCCTTTCTTTCTCATGCTTTGTTTCTTGGTTTATGTTGGGGGTTCTTTTGTGGGTGTTTTTTTTTTTATTTCACTCCTTGGTTGTGCTTTTCCCTTGCTTTTTTTCTTTGTACTTGTTCTACCTTCCTCTTCTCTACTGCCTTTTACTACAGGTACGGACTTCATTCTGGAAAACTTTCTCAGATTTATGCCAGGACAGTTATTAATCATTCTTAGGCCTGAGGTAATGACCAAAACCAGTAGCAAGCAATTGTCACAGCTTTGACAGAAGAACAAATGCAAGCAAAATCTGGCATTTCCCCAACTGGAAAAAATGACTGCAAGAATTCAGTGGAAAGGTGAAGGAAAGAAAGGAATATAGCTGTCCAGATACAGCACGGATATAATACTGTATCCGGAGATGCTGTGGTACAGTATTTGCTTCAGGTTATCCAGGAACCCACTGCAATTGCAGAATGGATGTGTGCACAAACAGGAAACCTGCCCCTCTCCAAGAGGTGCTTATCTTCATATTCCCTGGGGAGGCTGTTCCTAGGGCTACTGGGGAAAGCAAGGAATTCATTATAAATGTAAGATCACAGGGTGATCTTACATATAGAACAACCATTATTTATAAAGCTGGCTGCCAGCAGGGCTAGCAGCATTCAGTGGTGGAAGGGAGGCTCTAGGGGTGGGGTCTGGTGACTTCTGACGCTGCACACACGAAAACAAAGCTTGTGGCTGATAGATTTGTTTTTATTATTATAGAACAGATGAACTAAAATAAGCCAACAATATAATTTTATGCCAACAGCCATCTTTCTAGCACAGGCGGTGACTGACTGAGTATACCCTTCTCCCCCTCTCCCCGGGCCTCTGTTCATGGGAAAGCAAATGGAGGTGACTCTTGCACATGGTTTTGGACTGCAGTGATCCTACTCCTGTCACCTGTGCAGGTGTGCCTGGGAAAAGCAGAGGCAGGGGAGCAGAGAAAAGAGTATATATGTTGTAGGAGCAATAAGCAGAAAGGTATGTGGATCCTCTTGCACGTTCACACCTTGTGACTGAGTAGATGGGACAACTGGAGAATCTTGCCCACTTTCAACATGTAGCAAGCCCCTAGTTGCTACTCTAGTCAAGCCAGGAGTTTCTTCCTATTCCAAGCTAACAAAGGGCAAGATGCACTCAGTGGGGGAGCTTTTGGCAGGGTAAGGGGCAGTCTATGTAAAACCAAACCAAAAAACCACCCCCACCCCACAAAAACCCCTCCCAAACAAACCTGCATTTTAAGCCACTTCAAAGTAAAAGTTACTTCTTATAATATAATAGATACTTTTAAAATGGCAGGACCACCATCCTAGAAAGACCAAAGGGCTTGCACTCAAGACCAAAGAAAGAAAAAACAGAAAACCAACCAACCAAACAAAAGGGAAAAAAAAAACCAACGAAAAAACCAAGAGTGGCCCCACTCTCAAGCTTGGCTCTTCTCTAAAAACAGCACTCATCATCCATCTGAATAGGTAAAAGGAGGAGTGGACAGAAAATAAAATAAAATTGGTGCAACTTCTCGCCGGCTGGCGCATGAACCCAAAGCTCCGTACAGCCCCGTACGACTGCGCGTCCTGCGTGGCAGCATCTCTGCGGTCAGCTCTCAGCGCTGGATATGCCCGTATGTATATCTGAACATATACATACACATACACACAATAGATTATAGTGTTTATAATGTTAGTTTGGGTCCAGGAGGAGGGCTCATCTCTCTTTCACGTGGTTCTGTGCTCCTGCGCTGTTGCTGCTCCCGTTGCCGCTCCCGTTACTGCTGCTCCCGCTGCTGCTGCTGCTGCTGCAGAGGACCTCCGTGAGGTCATCCATGATGGTGGTCTCTTTAGGGTCCACGAGGTTGAACTCCCTGATGAATAGGATAAAGTGTGTGTAGAGTGTGTTTAAATGTCCGTGCAGCTCCAGTGCCAAAGTCTCCTTAAAGTGTGAGGAGTAGATATGGGCCAGCACATGGAACAGGTACTTGCAGATCTTCTTCACTAGGGACTCAAATGAGTTTGGGAATTCCTTGCCTGAAAGGAAGATGGAGAAACACCATGATAGCACCAGCTGCTCACTTTCAGCCCCACAGCAGCATCTGGATAAGAGCAACCAGCCCAACTTACATAGCAAACAACCTGAGGGCCCTGTGTCATATTATCCTCTTTTGACAGGAATCTGGGGGACAAGGCTAAGGAAGTATTAAGCATTTTCATTTGAAGTTAAATTTTAAACCTTAAGGGTTCAAAAATCAGGCAGCAAGTGTAGTTTTTCTCTAAAGCCACTACCTTTTTTGTTACTGGCTGTAAAATGAGAGGTTCTTCTGTGTCCTTATCTAGTTTGTCCAGGAGTGGGTTTTCCCCTGGAACACCAATTCAGAGATCCTAAAATGGAAGCCAAGGTACGTGGGCCTTGGTGGTGTGTGGCACTTTCTACATGACTCCGTATAACGTGTTCCCTCATTTCATTGTTGAAATTCTATCAAAGGGGAAAGAAACTGCCTCCTTGCAGATCAAGCTGCTTGTAAGCAAAGGCTGCTAGCCTAATGTTTTCTATACTGTAATGCCCTATATTGTAAGGTTCTAGTTTCCCAATTACCTGTTGAAGTGGCTCATGAAGCCAGCTGCTTTTAGTCCTGATTAAGCCCACCAATAATAGCTTCAAGTTTCTATTTTCTTCCCCTTAACCAAAGGCACTGCATGTAGCAATCTTGTTAGGATACAAATTTGAGTTAAAATTACTTTGCTATTGCTTTTCAGCTCTTAAAAATCACATTCTTATTTAATCTTTGTATGGGAAAGGAGACTGCAAACACTCTGACAGACAATGCAGAGCCTTGGGCAAAGAAAGCAAGCCACATTGCTGCAATCCAATTTATTACCCACATTTCTTAATGTGTTGAGGCTCCAATGGAAATAGTAAAGCCACGCAAAGGTTGACGTTTGCTATCAGCAGACTGTATTGAACACACAAATGCTGACTGTTTTCAGAATTTTATCCTCTATAAACCCAGGCTAGATTATCTCAAAATGCCTGAAGAAAAAGGGGTACTGATGATGAGATATAGGCCAAGGGGTCAGGTTTGTAAGACTTTCACCCTAGTTCACACACCAAGAGGGTAAGTCTTTTTTTACTGCAAGAATCAAACAAAACTATAATATTCCTTAAAAAAAAAAAACCTAACAACCAACTACAAAAGAAAGACGCAAAGAAAGAAAACTATATATTAAAAAAACGAACTAAAACCCATCAAACAGAAGTGAGAAAGCTTTCTGGTGTTCATACACAAGAATGCCAACTTCCACTTGGCTGACGGCACCCCAAAGAGCCCCAGGAAGCAGCCATACCATATTTTGTTGGAAAGACATCCTCATCTGTCACTAGTTTCTGCACCGAACTCATGACGAAGTCAACGTACTGAGGAGCAGTGCACTTGATCTTCTTTCCCCGCTCATCATACCAGTAGTACTGTCTGTGGAGAGAAGGGACAGTGTCACCACATCACACTCTGCCTCCTCACCTACTGCTCCAAGAGGCTGTGTCCAAGCAATGTAAAACAACAGCTGCTGCACAAGACATTCACTTCTTTCTGCATCGAAGAACTTGAACTTGTGCTGGCCGATTTTGTCTCTGTCAGTCTAGGCTGAAGTGCAGGTGGCAGTACCAAGCACAGAAAGCCTTGCTGACAAGACCCCAAGGGAAGGAGTTCTGCTGAGGGAGTGGTAATTCCCTATCCATGACAGGTTTACATACAGTCTGTAGAACTGTACAGGAAAGCATTACTGAACTATATTTAAGGGCAACAACATTGCACAGTGATGAACCGATAAACTCCTGATGCTCAACATCAGCACAGAGCGTAAGTTAGCTCTGCAGTGCAATACTGTGGAAGAGTCAGACGGTGGCTCCAGAACACCACCTTTTCCAGCCTGGGCTCACCGGCACTGGCAGTGATCGCAGCTGCTCCAAATCCTGTTCCAAAATGCAAGCTGGGGGAAGTTTTCAGGCCCCTTCTGCACATCCATACCAGTGCGTGCTTGAACTCTGCTCCTTATGTTACAGTTACACACTCCCCCAAACACTTGAATTTACATGTGATTCTGCCACCAGTGAATATTCCCATTGGATCTTAACAGGAGATACTAGCTCTTCAAGAGCAACCATAATTCAATCAGTTAGCCATAATAATTTTGATTAACTGCAGCCATCCCTCAGCTGACAGACAATCTGAAGGCTACAAAACAACTAAATGTTTGTTCCTTTTTAAAAAAAAGTCATGGTTAGTTAAAGCATCTCTAACTTCTACCAAGAGCAACTACCCACTGGATTAGGCACACAGCAAGAAATGTTTTACAGATAAAGAATTCAGGAAAACACTTTTAAAGATTTTTTTCCTATGCCACATTAGACCAGCCTTGAGTTCCAGTTTATGAACTTTCTTCAGAAAGTCTAAGCTTAAGGCACAGTCCTATATCATTATAGGGCTGACATTGAACTGGTCTTCCCCAATGACACTGTTCATGCCCCAAGCCATATGACAACAAGAGGAAGCTGCAGAAATAAGGAGAGTAGCTCAAGTTAGGAGAGGAAAGGCAACTACAAAGCAGTTCTGCAAACATTTAAGTTTTAGAATTTTTCTTTCAGCTCCTTTTCACCATGTAGTACTTGGTCACTCTGTCCTTTACTAGAGAGACAAGGATTGACTGCAAAATTGCATAAAAAGGTAAGTGGGTGAAAACAGCAGGAGTCAAAAGTTCTGAGCTATACCAGGCATCAAACGCAGCACTTGGGCCCTTAGGCACAGACTGTGCTCTTCACCACTGCTCGCTTCCTTTGTACAACCCACCTCTAAGGAAGTACACAATGTAGTGCACCAACAAAACCTCGTTTGTCTACTCCTGCAGTGAGAGACAGACCCAGGCAGTTCAGCCTTATTTTGGGTCTTAAGACAATGCTTGTCACCAAGAGCAGAGGCAGGTTGCACTGCTCTACCCCAGCAGTTCTCTCATGCTGCAGGAATCCTCAACTGCAAGACAGAAAGCACAGTTTAGAGTTGCCCTTAGGTGCAAAACTGAGTGTTGATAATTGGATTTTAGTCAAAAGAAACAATCTGGCAACCGTACAAGTTCACTTATATTCTCATGTAAGTGAATAAAATCTGCTCTAGCATCCCACTGCCTATCCTGCCTTTCCTTGAAAATTAGGAAATTAATTATGCAAAATTGGAATTAAACAGAAGAATCATTAACAGTAAGGGGATAACTACAAGGACTGTCCTGTTGATTAGAGTAATGTGTTTTCCTCATGTTTCAGGTGCTGTTAAACAGATTCCACAGCTCTCAGGGGAAGAGAGGAGCCCCTGATGTGCCATGAACATCTCGCACCTGGTACGTGGCTTCCACCCACGCTGGAGTTATCTCCATGAACAGGACAGGAGCAGTCTGGGGCCATGGAAGGGCTCACTTGGGCACAGAAGCCTAATTGCATTCCACCACTGGCACTGTGACAGCACAGCCCCATATTAGGGAATGGACGGGAAGAGGATGACACTTAAGGGCACTTTTCAAAAAGCTGCGGATTTAAATCTCCCCAGTATGGAGAGTATGAGGAATCTGCAGCTCTGTTCTAAATCCCAGGAAGAAATGACTACGGGTTTACCAGAGAAAAGTCTGTGATGCAAATAATGAAGCATAACACCACAAATGAAATCACAAATGAAATCACAATACTGCGTCTTAATATATGTATGTACTTTACCCCTTTTCCTCTAAAACATTCTGGGCTGGTATTGATGACACAGAAGCCAAGGCAGAACAGAAGTTACACTAATATACAAGAAAAGCTTCTGGAAGGAGGGAAAAACATATACTGTGGAAATTATTTTGCCTGGAAAGGAAGGAAAGACAGTCCTGGTAGAAATACCAGAAAACAGGCAACATGAAGAAAGCAGGAGAGAAAGCCAGAGGCAGGAGTATAGTGCTTGTGAGCAGCTGGAACAGCTTTGATGGTTTCACAGGGGCTAAGCAGTGTTTGCATAGCAGAGAAGAGAAAGGAGGCATCATGTAAAACCACACAGCTGGGGGAACTTAAATGTAAGAAAATGTAAAACTTACAAGCTAGAATTAAGCACTCTAGGAGGAAATCCCCTCCCTATGCAGAGAAACTAAGGGCAAGGTAAACATGAGAAAGGAGACTAAGATTAGAAAAAAAAAGAGTGATAGGAATTATCATTTAAGGGATTTCACTGGACCAAAACATTTTGAAAGGTGGGCTTCCTGAAAGTTTGCATCCATCCTTCATTTTGGCCTCGGGAGTTTTGTAGACTTATCCTTTTATGAACAGCACTTACACAGATTCTTATTTAGTACACTCAGTGCAGCACTTTGAGGAGTTTTAGCCAAATGTAAGCTAGAAAACCAGTTTATATCTCAGGGTGCTTTAAAGCTGGTTTGTGTAATAATAAGCTGTAAAGCATACTAAATTTTAATAGTAAATAGTGTGTTAAAATACAGTACTTGCTTTACAACAAGTGATAAACATATTAATGAGCAAAATGAAGTAATTCCCGAAGTTATATTCATTCACCCCCATTAAAGTTTGAGGATAACTGGCCACTATGGTATTTCTCTTGGCATTAGCCCACCTTGCCAGCAAATGCTTCCATCTGTTCTACACTGAGACTAAGTTTTGGTCAGATATCTCCTAGTGACCGTAAGCAGAAATTCTCCTCCTTGCTGTGTGCAGATTGCTGTGCTATCTCATGTATCTGACAGAGGGCTGAAGCTGCATCTGTCTGCAGTTTGTCACTTGGCTGCAGCTCCCCTCAGATGTTAAAACCTTACCTCAAATATTTAACTGCAACCAGTGCCAGCAAATACTTTAAATTTAGGACTGGGTACTTGCAGTGCAATTTCAATGTCAAGTAACTTGACAAGCAACCAGTTCTCAATAGTTACTTGAACATCTCAACCATAAATAAAAAAAGCCTTTCTTAAGCATGACCAGAATGGTGTGATCCAAAATGCATCATAAGGAACTCAGCAGGGAAAATATAAAAGTGGAACAGAACGCAGACTTTCATATCTAACTACTCAAGAAATCAGCATGGGAAAAAACGGCAAACTGCACCTTAATTCCAAGGTACTGTAATTCTATGGCAATCTTATACAGCCATATAGCTTAGATGCTATTCTATTCCAAAGGACAGCAACAAACAGATCATGGCCACAGAAGGGAAAGCCTGGAGTGTCCACAGGTTACTCAGCAACTGACACCAGCGTTCAGGTGTCTCTCTCTATACACTGGAGACAGGTCCAAGGCACAATAAGCCACAGCAACTGGTGCTTCTCCAACACAACAGGCACATCCTCAGCTTACCAGAGCTAGGAAAGGCAGAACAAAAAGACCAGGATTTGGAGAACACAATTATGAAGGGGGCCCAAAGAGCTGAACTGTGCTGAGGTGTGTAGGCAGCTGATCTCACCTTGGTGGCTCTTTCACAGACCCACACATTGCTAGAAGCAAGCAGCCCCAGTTTAGAAACGTGAAGCAGCCACCTGCCCCCAAGTACAGGAAGGTACTGAGGTTGTTATGATTTAGCTACACACAAGCCATTGCAAGTGCTTCACCCAAGTGCAGACATGCTTCCTGTTATTCCCAAATAGTGCAATTTTTCAATTTTCCAAAACAAAGGATAGGAACATTCTGCTATCAGTCCCTACCCCTAAAAATACAGGCTAGAGCTGCAGTCGCCTACAGGCACTTCCTCTCTTTATTCTGCAGCACAAGGTGCTTACAGAGAACTCTTGTTAAAGGCTCACTAGAGCAGAATGGAGCAACACCAATGCAGGTTCCCCATCACCACCTCCTTTTAGCCACTATTTCCCACCAGCCAAGTGGATAAACAGTTAAACTCCATGTGTGGGACAGCCAGTGCTACACCAGGAATTTAAACAGGAGCAAGCTTGGGAACAACAATCAACAAAATACTCATCTTACTGCTCACCGTTTCTTATTTAGAGACAAACTGTCTCCTTTTGATAAAATCTGGGTCCAGCAGAGATTTATTACTTTCTCTTCCAGCTTGGTTTCAAAGTCTCTAACAAGGCCTTTAACTCTCTGACAGTTATCATTTCACCTTTTACTTGCAAAAATACCCTCCATACACTTTGCATGCTTCTAAGTGCTCTCAAAGAAAGCCCCTGATATTAATTTCAAGTGTACAAGATAGATCAGTGCATTAAGCAAGGCTTTGCTTCTAAGAATTATGTAATGACTGTCAGAGATACAATATAGAGGTTCTGTTGCATACATTCCCTGGGATGTTGTTTGATGTACTACAATATTACTGCCCAGTCATCTCTTTTAAAATCCATCTCAAGTAAATTAATCCCAGGAAATGCAAGAGGAGGGAAGAAAAGGACTATCAAGACATGTTGGAGGGAAAAACCCAAAACACAACAGGCATATTCATACTTGACTGGATCTCATATTCCATCATGTTGGACTGTGCTCATCAGGAGCAGAAGTTTATAGTAACTTTTTCTTATATTCACACTGTCCAGTAACACTACAAAGCTTTCTTTCACAACTAGCTGCTAGTCAATGTTAAAGTCTACTATGTTCTAGAGGCAGAAAAGTGCCAAACCAAAAAGTTCTCCTTACTCTTGCAAAGCTGCCACTTGTGTCCTCTGTGCCCAGGGACTCAGGCGGAGAGCCTGTGGCTCACGTCAGGCTAGAGGTTATCCACCAGCCTGGAGCTGTGTCAGCATTCCAGCTCTCAGGAGCACCCTCAGAGGTTCTCAGAGGTCACTTCTCCTGCCCTGCCTTCCCTGGAACCCCAGCACTGTAACCAGTATGGAGAGTCCTGCCCTTGCTGAGGAGCACACTCTGTGCAGGTACTTCTATGAGCAGGCTCAGGGCTGAGCTCCACGTGGCAGGGGCACAACAAAGGACGTGGGGACCTGTGGCCCAGCCAGGTGACACTCAGAGACACAGCAGGAGCTGACAACCCCAAGACTCACTCAGGCTTTTTCAACTGTGAGAGTATAAAAGCCCAGGGTTTCCTTTGTTTGGGGCCCCTCCATGGAGGCACTGGATTGAGCTGTGAAGAGGTTATTTAGTTACTGTACCAAGTTAATTTTAAGGATCTGGATATCAGAGACTCTGCTATGGAAAACCTGGATCAAGCCAGTAAGAAAAGCTGGTCTGAGTGAGTGTGGGGTGTGTAGCTGTGAAGGGGCCTTGGTCCCAGCTCACAACTGACTGCCATAGTGGCTCCTGGATGGCCAGACAAGGAAGTTTCCTTAACACCCTCCTTTCCCTCCCCCTCTAGCACACACATGGTCATTTGCCTCTCTGATCTGACCTTATAAAACCAGCTTAGAGCACTCAGAGATTCTCATCCTTCTAGTCCTCCACAAAAAGAGATTTCCACCACACTTCCCTGCTGAAGGCAGAGAAGAGGATGCACAGCTGACATGTAATAAATGAAAATTTGACTTACGTATTGCACACTGCCATGGTCTGACATGACTCTCCTGTACAGAATTCTGAGATTGTACTATACTGTAAGTTGATATGATGAAAGAAAGTTGTTGCTGAAAAATAAACAAAGGAAAGAAATTAAGTAAAATACTTTCAAACACTGATTGTCCTCCAGACAATTATTTAAATACAGCAAGTGAAATGACCTCAGTCTTGAGCTTGCATACAAATTTAAACATGATTTAGCTAAATGAGCCTAATGATGAACTGCAAAACAAAGAGGTAGGCAGAATGAAAGCTCTTGTTTTAAGATGAAAGCACCATGATGCACTAGCTCTTATTACTCACAAAGCAGCAAGACTGGAAAGTGTCTTTGTCATCAGCCTCACCTTTACAGTAGAATACTCTGCTATAAGCTGAAGGCAACAATTTGCTACCTTCTTTTGAAGTCAGACTTAAAATCTACAGTGGCTAGAAAACAGCACTATTAGTTTTCACAACATGTCTCCTTGTAAAAACAACCAGCATGAAACCTAGTACACTTCTGCTTTTTAAAAATCTCCTGAGATAATTTAACTTCTTAATACTTCTCATGGGGGACCTCACTTTTTCTTAATGAGTCTCTATAAACTTTCCCAGTGTGCAGTTTAAAGTAGTTTCTTGCTACTACCACGCACTGTTGAAAACACAAACAAGAGTGGGCCATAGATGCAGGTGAGGACAGGCAGTAGCCCAGGGAAGCAAACCAGGGCTGAGGAGCACAGGTTTCAGTCACGGTAGCTGGTCACATCTCTGAATTTCAGCCTGTCCACTGCTGAAATCCACAGTAATTCCACCAAAATTTGGAAGGACTGGGGAGGAAAACATCTGACCAAAAGACTTCACAACTTCTGGCTTTAGGCATAAGTTGCTTTACATAAAAGTCTTTAGAAAATGCATTTTTACAATGCTTCTGGAAGATCAGTAGCTGGAGTCAGAAACATGCAGAACCAGCCAGTTTAGCAAGCAATGAACGGGGGTCTTGATGGTTCTGCAAAGAGCATCCAAAACTGCAGTGCCCTCAGAGCTACAGGGAGGGAGCTGGAAGGAGGAAATATATCAAGGCTTTCATGCTGCTGAGCACAGCTGGGCTGTGCCTGAGACAGCTTAATTACCACTCAAGGTATAATGACATGCATTACACAGTAAGCATAAACAGTCACTGAGTGTTTCTCTAAGCACTGAAAACAGCAAAGAGAGTGAATGAATGGCCTCTCGAGGATGGACAGCAAGCTCAGAGTTGTATGAACATAATACTCACTGTTGCTGGCAAGCCACTCATTGAGGTCTATTTCCCGTGGTAACATCACTAGTTCCTTAAATTCGAAGTCAGTAATTCTGGATTTTGTGTATTCTGGCTCTAGGTAAAGTTTCTTCTCTTCTGGTGCTGGCTTCTTACCATTTGGCTTTCCCTTGGACTTCCTGCAAAAGATTAAAAAAGAGAGAAGTGGGGTTAGTTCTACTGTTGAACAGCTACAGAAACCTGAAAGCAGCTGGTTCATCCAAACTCCTGTATTTGCCTTTACACCACTCCTCCTGCATTTCCTTCCCCATAACTTCATTTTGCTGCTCCATCTCCTCTGCCCTTTGGCCAGATGAGATTGCAAACTCCTGGGAGAGCACTCCTCAGGCCTGTGACCAGTGGTGACAGCAGGACAGCTCTGTGTCTGAAGGAGCCCATGTGAGGACCAACAGCCTGCTGTGTCACACAGTTCCTGGTCACCTGCAGAACGGAGTCTGAGAAACAGCAAACCCAGCTGCTGCAAGAAGACAGCTGGAAAAGCTGGTGCTGCCCATTCAAAGCCTACAGCGTTCCTTGCTCTCCAGCCCTATCAGAAGCCTTCTTAAGTGAACATCTGTGACTCCAGCTAAAAGCAGTGATAACCACAAAAATACCTGTTTTCTCAATTCTAGGGATACCTGGGACAGAAAGATCTGAGTTCATGCTTTTCTGAAAACCCTTGGAAATCCAGTGCATTTATGAAATAACCTTCCATTTGGATTTCTAAAAGCACAGAAACCACATTCCATAAAAGACGTTTATCTTCATGGCATATTGTGACTTTTCATCTTCCATCTATAAAGTGTTTGCTGTACTAGAGTTTTCCTCTCGCTTGTTTTTAAATAGACCCTCAACCCGACCCTGGACCAGGGACTCAGCAAGGCTTCAGAGGAAGGACAGTGGGTCAAGCACTTTGGTCTTTTAGGCTGTGTGGTCAAACATCCATGTGATTCTACAGTTAAAAAATCCACTTAAGCAGAGATGGAAGATCTATTTAATGATGAGGCACAATCATAGGACAATACTTGCTGTCCATTATAATGTAAAAACAAGGAAGAGATGCCAGTTCTTTTTTAATGTCAGGCTGTCTTCGTTAAAGTGATTTTTAAGGATCTGTAAAGCCAAGACAAGCCCACCTTTGTAGATGACTGCATTAAGTTTGCTGTCAAAACTAATTTAGAACTCATCCAAAGGAAACAGACCTCACATTTTGGCTCTTAACACACTTAAATAATCTTGCAACTGTGTTCCTGTCTGAGATATATGCAGGCTTAATTTTTGTTGTGAGGATGTGATACGCATCTTTCCTGGAATGGTGTTTGAAGTCCCAGTGCTCTTCTTAAAGGAAATACGATCATTCAGTTTTCTCTCTTCATGGGCTCTTTACTGATGTTTATTAAACCCATCTTCAGAAAGATTCATCATCCACATAATCCCTACTGGAGCAGGGAGAGACCGAGATGTGCTTTCTGCAGGAAAGCAGCACTCTGACTTGGGTCACCAGCACTGCCAGGGTTCACTGTCTTAAACTTGTGTTCAGTCTTGCCACACGTCTTTCTAAACAGTAAATTAAGACTAGAGGGACTTCAGAAAGGCCACCATGAAGGAAAATCAAGGAAAACTTGGTGACAGCAGCACGATATACACTTACAGCTTCATGATGTATTTACACAGATGTGCAGAAAGCACTGCAGGTGTCTGCAGGCAGGGAACAGATGGTCACGCCTTCTTTCCTATGCTCATGAGAAAGGTGGGCTTCATGGTTTAACAGGGGTGCTTGTGCCATCTTTGTATATAATACAACATTGAACATCTTTCTAAAGAATACAAATACAGAAGGAAAATAAACTGAAGGTAGTATTTGTGAGCATGAATTCAGCACAAAAGCTGTACTCCTGTGCATTTCCTGCCACATCTTTTTTCCACAGCAGCACATTCCAATGCAAATGGAGCCTACAGGATTCTTCCCTTACAGTTATTTAATGAAGTGAACTGGACTAATTCTCATAGCTGCTCCACAAGGGGATGTTTTAGGATATGAGAATTCAGTTGTTCCTCAGTGCAAGGCTCTTAATACAGAGGGGTTACTCGGTTAGCTAACAGTTCCTGGTTGTCAGACTATTCCTGTCTTCAAACCCTTGAATTTGCCACATTTAGTGGTTTCTGGATTTAGTTTGGCTGGGGAGGGAGGGGGCCAGGATTCTGGCATTCAAGGATAAGTTGATTTTTTTTTAGGAAAATTATAGTTCTAGTAACAGTCATGCAGAAAATACCTTCAGCTTCAGAGACTGGTTTGACAAACCACATTAACCACACTCGGGGAAAAAAGTTATCAGTGAGAAGTAGTTTGGATAGAGTTTCTGTCTTTGCTGTAGTTCAGGATTATTAAACCAAGGGCCCCAGGTTAGGGCTGTGCCACATCAGCTAAGAGCAGTCTCCAGTAAGGAGAAGGAGGGAAGAGAGACAAGGAGGTCAAAGGCAGTCTGTCAGTCAGGCTGTGGAGGGAAACCACAGAAGGAAGCAAGACACACGAGACGAGATGGAGGCAAGCCTTCCATCACATGGGAATGGGTGGGGTGTACCCCATCCTCACTTCAGCATCTCTTCCCCATTTCAAGAGAATAAACAAAAATTCAACACTAAATATATTTCACAAGTTTGCTACTGCAAACAGCACTACATTGTCCTTTTGCAGAAGCCAAAGCCTCTCATTTTCACACAAATGTCAATTCTCTGTTAGATCAGTACACGCAGCCTCTCTGTGTCTTTTAAGTAGATTGGGTAAGTCCTTCCACAACTGCCTTGTGCTGGAACTGAAGCACTTCAAACAAAAGCTTCTTGAAGAATCCCATGCTCTGCCCCTTTCCAAAGCTTTGGCTAGTGTAAAAAGAACCTCTTGGGTATCATCACAAAACCTGCAAAATACCCAGAATCACTGCTATCAAAGGATTTAGTCACACCACTGAAATCTGAATGTCAAATTGCCATGTGCAGCACAAACATCTCGTTAACCTTTTGCAGCTTCTGAGACCACAGCAAGTCCACAGAAATTGTTTACACCAGCACATTGCCATGACCTGCATGCAGTGCAGCTGGGACACTACATGGCCCCAGTACTGTAAGTACAAACTAACAAAAAAAAAATCCAGCCTTAAAAATGTCATTGTGAACTGGGCCATGTATCCCTCTCCAATTAGGCAGAACTTAGGTTCTATTGACTTATTCAAATTAATTGAGTCATACCCAGTCTAGGCTGTAAAACTGTAGCTTTAGTTTGGATCAATACCAGCCCATAGTGTAAAGCATTTTCTTTTTAAATTTACAAAGCTGGGGCATACAGCAGTATGAAAAAAACCCTGTTTTAGAAACACAATTATATATGATTAAGAATCAACCAATACTACTTCCATATTCCAGATAAACCAAAGCTCATTTGTTCACAATCACCAGGATTTCCAAATAGTGCAAAGTTTAGGAATAAGCTTCCTTCCCTCTGCTCACGCCTACATCCAAGTTCACTGTTTCAAAAACCTGTTAAGAAAACACCAGCTGGACTCAACTCCAAAGGCACAAAGTGAACCATCCATTACCTCCTTTTTGTGAGTTCTTCTCATTCAAGATGCTTTAATTTTTCATTTTATGTTTAAAGTACACAAATACAAAAAAAACCCATCAAGAGCAGTAGTTTTACTGTTCTATTCAGGAAACACCAAAATTCATCACCTATAAATGACTGTTTATTGGAAAACATAACTAAGTGTCATCTAAGACCACAAAAAGAGCAGAAAACACAGCTATAGGCACCTCAAGTCCTGATTCAACTTTACATGAGTTCTTCTTCAAAAATTAGAGAATTCTGCTATATTTGTCTTAACATGTCCATGCCACATCAACAGTATCACCCACGCAGCTGCAGAAGTAGCTGTTATGCAGCAGTTTGGTGGTCTGTCCACAGCTTAAACAAGTCCTGTGTATCAGTTCTTAAATACTAATTAAGGAAAGAAACATCTTCAGAGAATCGAAAGAGACAACACAGTAAAAACTGCACAGATTTTACTGACAGGCAAACCAGAGTACAAACTAATTCCTCACACAATTCCCAGGCTAGGTCTGCCTCTGGTTTTAGGCACTCAATTGAACATGATGCCACAGGCCAAGTCACACCCAAGAACAAATTTCAGAGAGGGAAAAGTGATGGGAAATGGCAGAAGAGAGATGGCTTGCCTGAAGTCTTAGAAGAAGGTTCAGCAAACTGGCGCCAGGCCAAGACTGTACAACACTAATGCTTCTAGCAGGGCTGCTATCCTCAGCCTTGTGTCCAACTAGAAAACACATCAGCTGCAAGTTTGCCTGGATTTCACTGGAGAAAGAGAGATATAAGACATTCCACCAAGTGACAGCCCACTGATGATTTTTTCCCCGAGTCTAACTGCTTTGTTAAGATGGAAGAAAATTGCCCATTTCCCAGCTTGCTTTCTTATCCCATGTCAGCTAATAAAGATCCTCCTCTAATCTTTCTCTGTCATTTCCTTCTTGATCAGTAGTTTCTTGGTTTAAAAAACCCTGCACTTCAGAGCATCTTCAAAGCACCATCAAGATTTAGTTTTAATACTATTTTGAGGAAGTGTTATTCCCATTTCAGAGCAGAAACTGGCTGTAAGGTTCAAAGTTGATTCATGATACAAATCCTAAAGATGTGCTTCAGTGTAAACCAACATGGTTTGCTTGGAAAGAAGCATACATGAAGCAATCTGATTTAGCTGAAGAAGGACCAGAGACTCAATGTCTCCACATCCCAGTGTGGATGTGCTTCAAAACCTGATGTAGTTCACATCACTTCAGAATTGTACCAGGCATCCATGGTTCTGGTCATGCACATGATTTATGCCCGGGTTGACCACACAGAGGGAAGACTAATGATTTATGAAATGTCTAACTTCCCTAAACTGACCATGCTATTTTAGATTATCTCTACCAGTTCAGGATTCCTTTTTTTTTCAGAGGAAACTAGCACAGCTAAAATAATTTCTTGCTGTCTCAAGCAAGCTGTGGAGCTTCTTACATTGCACCTGAAACTGATGAAACATTGCAACTGATGATACTTTGATCCCCCTCTCCCATCCTCCACACCAAACTAATTGCCCTTGGGATGAATGGCTGTTTACTTTTTCTTTTGGAAGTACATGTTATCAGTGGGTATTCTCATTTTAGTCTGGCATATTAAAATGGAAATAAGAGTAACTTTAGAAAGTTAAAGAAGTGATTTAAAAAGCCTATAGTGATGATGACCAGAGGTGCAGGCAAAACTCCCACCACTCACTCTGGATCATGCACCAGTTTCAGATTCCAACCAAATCTCAAACACTCCAATTTCCATTGGAAAATTTACAGAACAGGTCTGACAGGCCTCACATGGCAAATCTGTCTCTGCTAACTTCAAAACTCACAATGAGGATGAAAATCACCATGGATCATGAACCTTACAGGACAAAGACACGTATTTTGTGATTAATGTGGTAGGGTTTTGTGGGCTTTTTTTAGCAACTGACCCTCTTCCTTACACAAGGTTAAGTGCTATAATCCTAGCAATCCCCACAAATTCAGGAGCAAGTCTCAACTGTTGCCAAACCAGCTGTGGCATATTCCATTAGTGTTGGTGAGAATACAGCCCTGGAGTCCACAGCAATGCATGCAAAAAATGACACAAAAAGAAGAAAATTGTTTTAAGGAACATCAAAACCAAAGATGTCCAGAGAAATATTACCAAATGATATTAAAAAAAAAAACACTCAAGGGTTTGGGGGTTATTTTCAAGTAACCTGGCTTGCATTTTACAATTTGTATAGTTCACAATCTGGAAAAGTTTGGGGTTTAAATGGTGCACTCCCAACTAGAACTTTTACAGAGATTACTGTCTGCAACAGCAACACCATATTCCAAGTACACCTCTACACACTGAACTAGCTGATATCTCAAACTATCTGGACCTTTGATTTTTTATCCTGTAATTTTTTTTTTCTTTTTGAAGTGTTGTGTTTTAAAACACGCGCCACTATATGAAACGTTATAAAGTAAGGTACTCCTACCAAAACCTACTTTTTTTGGCACTCTAAGGATGGGGGTTAGCTTCTTAAAAGACAAAATTAGAGAGGCAGTAAAACAGCATTGTAGCAGAGTCCTTCAGCCCAAACTTTATGAACACTGTTTTTATTCTTCCAGTGAATAAGGGTTTAGAATTCAAACTTAAAAGTGTACTGGATGTTTGCATTTTAGCTTCTCTCCTCTTCCCTTCTTTGGCTAGGGAGTCAAAGGGGATGTGAGTGGAACAGAAGAGGGAGTAAAACACATTAAGCCAAAAAATTCCAATATTCAAGGTCTCTCCCTCTAATGTACTCCCTTTGCAGAAAGGCAAAACACAGTGATTTCAGCCATGTACAGAAGGCTTTGTAAGGTAAACCAGGTCAGCTGCTCAGAGACCTTCATACCTTTATAGGCTTTTTATGTGGCCCTTTACTGGAAAGAAATTATCAGTTAATTTCTGGTTACAAACGTTCTGCGTAAGCACGGGAGTCCTGAACCCATTAATAGCAGGAAGGAAACAGTTTTATGAGCTAAAATTTATGAGTCCAAGTGACAAGAACAATGAAGAAGCAGGTTACGCCACTTCTCACGGGTCAGGAACAAACTCTTGAAGGCTGTCCAGTTTCCTACCCAGCAGCCCACTGCCTTTTCTCCTCAGTTAACAGCAAGAACTGGAAACTTAGAAGGGCTATGGAGCTTAAATCCCTTCTTGGTAATTCAGTGCCTTTGTTTACTTGTACAGCATGCACAAAAAGGGGAATAACAGCTTCCTTCAAACATCAGTCGAGCTGCCCTTCCTTTGAGAACAACGCTAGAGACAATGTTTGTATTTCCCCTCTTTCTTTAAAACAGCAGAAGATTAGCACCTCTGGAGGTTTTTCTGCAATCCCATGTCCTGTTTTAACCCAGATCACTGCTTAGTCTTCAGCTGGAAATGCCATGTGACAGCACACCCAGAACACAAATCCTGGATGTACACATCCACGTTGAGGATTGGGAAAGAAAAGAACATCAGCATGGGAAAGGAAGCTGTGCAAGGTATTGGAAAGCAAGTTCAAATCCCAGTGCAGCACTCAGCACAACTGTTCACAGATTGCTGTGGACAGTGCTTTTCTCCAGGGCTGTGGAAGGGAAGGAGACTAAGCTTTTTAAGGCAGTCTCCATCCCGATCTCCTCTTGCCACAGGTCTCTGACAGACCCCTCTGACCCCAGCTTCATTCTTCCCCTCTCCTGCCCTGGGTTAGCCCCAGGGCTTGGTTGCTGCGCAGGTCTAAGGGGGCTGCGCAGCATAAAGCGTCTTTGGCAGCACTGCTGGCCCCGCTTCTTCATTTTTGTTCTGTTTTTAAAAGTTACTAATAGTTTATTTAAGAGGAGGAGGAAAGAAGAATGTACCCTACATGCCAGGGAAACTTCTTCTTCAGGATTCTCATAGTGGCTCTTTGCCTTAAAAGGGAATCTTTGCTTGGCCTCCGGATGCTCTGCTGTAAACAGTCGGTGCCAAGGCATGGCAGGCATGTTAAGGATGACAAGTGCCGTAACATTATTTCATAATGCTGCTTCTCAACAGAAAGCCCAAAACATTCTGTAGGGCCAGACTGAGCTCCAGGTGCTGGAAAAGCAAGGAGAACATGGGGCACCTGCACCATGCCATGTCTGGTACATCAGGCCTTTCTGTGCCCTTCTGTAGCACTCCCCACCCACCTACTGGTGAAGGGGCTGGAGCACAAGTCTTACTGAGCTGGGGTTGTGTGGACAAGAGAAAAGGAGCCTCAGACTATCTTATCACTCTACAACTACCTGAGAGGAGGTTGCAGCAAGAAAAGGTCTCTTTTCCCAGGTAACAATGGACAGGACAAAAGGAAATGGCCTCAAGTTATTGACTGTGTATTAGGAAAAATTTCTTCACCGAAGAGTTATCAGGCACTGGAGCAGGCTGCCCAGGGAACTGGTGGAGTCACTGTCCCTGGAAGTATTTATGATGTGTGGATATGGTTTAATGGCAGACTCAATGACCTCAAGGGTCTTCTCCAACCCAAACAGCTATGATTCTTCTTACCTCCCTGGTACATCACCTCCCAGCACAAGCTTGGTGTTTGCCCTCAGTGGTGTGTCAGAGGCACATGAACTCCCCTGCTGAGGCTCCAGGCTCTGCTGGCACCCAGGGTCCCCCATCTTGTCTCCAATGCAGCTCTGGGAAGAATGACTGCAGAGGCAAGGCCAGGCATGCCACAGCTCAGCTAATGCTACAAAAATGTGCAGAGTGCATTCTTGTGGTAAAACACGCTGCACTGGAGCTCCTTTTGTCCCTGGGCCTACCTGCCAGAACTCCTCCCCCAGATGGAACAGAGGTATCCAGCTTCCTGACTGCACAGCCCTTGCCCTCTCCAGGTTCCCCTCCAGATAACACAACTGGGACACCAGGGAAGATATGTCCAATGGGAAACAAACAAATTACTTTTTTCTAAGAGGCAGTGATGTAATTTAAAAGAAACAATTCACTAGAAGACACAAAATTACCCAAGCAATATGCAGCTGTTCTTCATTTTGAAATGTTCTCTCTTACCCTGGTGGCAAAAAGCCCTCACATATCCCAATCAGGAGGTGCCAGCATGAAGGCTCAGCAAGAGTCTTTTCTTAATCTTAAGCAACTTACTACAGTCCAGATTTCTCATAACTTGTGGAATAGGAAATAAAAAGGACTCATCTTTCCTATTTTCAACATCTCTACATGGAGCCAAATAAGGTCTGTGGTAACAGAGATTCAGTAGGTCACAGACTAAGTGTTGTAAAAATTAATTTACTCAATGCTTGCAACAAACCACATAGCAGAGCACTGAGTGAGAGGTGCCCAAGTCCTGAGCCTGGGAATGACATGGAGTGGTGGCTTTTCTTTGTTTTTGTTGTTCTTGAAGTCTCCAGCTGGCAAACTGTCTGAAAGAAAGCCAAAACTGAGCAGAAAGAGGGCAAACCCCAAATCCCTGCTTGAGAAGGTGTCTCACAGGATATTCTCCCGTGTTTGTAATTCCTCCTCCCCTGGAATGGCACTCAAAGCAGACCCTGGTTGTGGGACAGGAGAGGCCACCCCATGCTGACTCTTTAGGACACCTCTGCCCAGCCCTTCATCATCTGAAAACACAGGCTGGAGCTCTGATCTGGGCTTTGTCTTGTTAACACACAGCTCATTTCAGTCCCCAGGCAAACACTCCAAACCCATCAGGCCCATACACAATACCAAGATAAGGATGCTCCTGTATCCTTGCCTCCCTTAGAGGAAAAATGCCATTAGTATTCAAGCAACACAAATGCTTCCTCATCATCCTCCACTGCTAAATATATTCCCATACTGCAGCTACACAGTAGGGCCAGGATTCATTTCAGCACAGATATCTGCACATGTGAATGTTTACATCTCAGCTAGTTCTCCAAGGACCTTTGGAAACCAGCAGAGATAAATCGTTCTTTCTCTAAAACAAAAAACATTGCAGCCCAAGGCAGAGATCTACAGCATACCTTACATTTCTCTAATTAAAACACACAGAGAAAGCAGAAAATTGGCTCTCAGCTGAGAGCAGACAATGGCAGAGCCAGCAAGCATGGTTGTTACGTGTGCTGCAGTGGAAAGGTTGCTCACAGAGCCTTGAGAACAAGTGATCTGCACCAAGATTTGAAAGCAAGTTTTGGAGTGGCTTTTAACACCTTTTTCACTCTGGGGAAGACAAATACAGATCTGTCAGGTTTGTTATTATATTCAGAGTAGTATTTCTTCAGCAGACAATTTGAAACTCTGGAGGTCAGAAATACTGCCTGCAGAGAACAAGGAAAAACAATGTAATTGGGGAAAAAAAAATTTATCTCTCTTTTAAGGTTTTTAAACTCTGCAAATTGAAAGAAAAATTTAATGTACTGTAGTACAACCACAAAAAATTCTTAATTAACAAATCTATTCCCTGTGTCTTTTCTGACATGTCTATTAATTTAATCAGTGATTTATTATCCTCTAATCTCCTATTGGAACACAGAGTTATTTTGACTTTTACGTCATTAATAAACTCATGTTTTGGCACCAACTGCTCCTCCTGGCTACTCTGATGCAGCCCCGTTATCTCTAGATGAGCACATCCAGTACCCTGTGGTGCACCTTTGTGGGGAGGGAGTTCACCACCAGAGCACATAAATCACTGAAGGCACTGTTATGTCCCAACCCTGATGAAGTTTGTAGAGCTGGAAGCCTGCAAAGCTACCTTTTTATTTCTAAACCAAGCAAATTTGATTTGGAAACCTCATGACTTCGTAAATGTGAGATTTCACAACATAGCTTGCACAGAGTTGCTTTTCAGGATGGAACTATGCTTTAATTGCTAGGAATTATTTCACCATGGCAACCTGGCTTCAGCAATCAGCCTTCTTGCTATATAGCCCAAGATATACAAATGCAGACAGCTCGTTCTGTTCCGAGTACCAGGGTGCAGACAAGTTTGTCTTTGTAAAAAATGGTTTCATTTCCTCACTGCCATCTTGCCTTGCAAACTCTCGCTGTACGACAACAACCAAAAATTATCTGACAATACAAGACTAGTTTTATGCACCACTGTAGCCTAAAGAAAATCTGCAGCAAAACCATGTTAGATATGCAGGTCAAGCTTACCCCTATACTGTGTTTTGGAAGATGGGTGTATATAGTGTCTCATGCACTTCCAATGTGAAATTACAACTATTTAGGCACAAAAAGTGTCTTGCATCAGGACAAGTTAGTTATTTCTGTTGGGTAGAGACTGAAAATAAGTTCAGCACCTGCCTTCCTGCTATAGTTCCACCTTGGAAAACAACACCTAAATCACACAGTAGGCAAGACTTCAACAGCTGAAACCTTCACATAAACTTTGTCTGCTTTCCATCTAAAAAAATGTGGTTTAATGAGACAGAAACGTGCTAGGGGGCACACCACAACTGAGACTGCACACAGAAAACACTGTGTGCTTCATATAGCTACATCAAACATCTCAGCTTTCTTTGCAGGAGCTTCAGTACACAATATAAACTCAGATACATAGCATGGAGGGAAAAAAATCTAACTTGTTTTCACTAATCATAAGCACCTTTGCATGACTGCACCTGTCACATCACTTTTAAAGCATGTGTACTAGCACACACATGTGCATCTTGCTGCATTGAGGCACACAGCTGGGGGAATTCAATCACCTACCAGTCATTAGCTATTGAGCAGGTTGGGAAAAGAAATACCAATGTGCAGAAGCAGCCCTACCTAAAATTTTCATCCTCTGGATCAAGTTCCACAAACTCATCTCTTACACATTTAATTAACCACAGAATTGTAATTAGGAAGGATATTTATTCACCAGAAAATATTATGGGTCAAGGTCACTTCTCAATGGCAGAGATAAAAAAAAATTTCCCCCCTTTTGTTAATACTTTGGCTCTAATTTAAACCAAAGTCAGTTCAGGTAAGTCCCATCTCTCCTGGCATGCCTTAGACCAGATCCTGTGAGGAAAAGCAGGGCCTTTCAGTTGTAGTGTGAACTATCTCATTAAGCTTAAAAATTGAAGTCAACAGAAGGCATAAACTGTGTGTGTCTTCACAGGGTCAGAAAGTCAGTGAGAAAAGGAATCAAAGCATTATCTTAACTAGGCAACTTTCATTAACAAATGATATGTACAAACTTTCACTAGTGTAACCTTGCAGTTAACTTTTAAAGATTTTTGACAGAATGATGCAATGCTCTGTTCAGTTTTGTCAACAATAGCACACAGCTGTTTCAGAATTTCTTAGAAACAGCACATTGAAGCTTTTCTGTACAACAGAGGAAGGAAAAAATCTATTTAAAACAGAAACTATGGATTCATAGGCCAAAGTAAAGAACATTTGAATGACTAATTGAAAAAAATAGTAGGGTAGGTAATAGTTTAATTACTGGTACAGTTAGATCACTGTTAATTAGCTAGTGAGACAGCAGTGATTCCCAACCCTAATTTATTACTTTTCCAAATACACCACAGGAGACTGAAAAGCAAGTAGAAACACCTTTACAGACATACTGATCCACTAGCAACCAGGAAAAAACCCACAGATATACCCAAACTTACAGTGTTACCTCCAAGGCTAAAATAAAAATTCAGCCTTTTAATTAAATACTGAAAGCACAACCAAGAAGTTGGTTAAGGAAAACTAGTAATTTTCAAAAACAAATACTAAAACTAGATGCACAATTGTGTACTGAAGTTGTTTCATTCTCTTGGCTGCACATGCAAGTGACAAAAAGGATCTTTAACTATTCATGTGGGATTTGCAACTGGTCAGTTCATAGAAGCTGAGACCAACACCTGAGACGTTCCTCAAACACAAAGTGAAGTCACACTTCTGCCCCAGCTTTTGCAACCCATCCCTCAAAACAAGGGATGGTTATGTGCGGATTTTAAAATGCACTGATTTGAATTATATACATGATAGACATGAAAAAACCTTTCTATGCTGCAAAGCAACAAAAAAATAACTATTTCAGCTGAGAGAGAATACAGCTTCCCCTCTGTCCCACACAGAATGTGGTCTCAAGGCCTAAGCTTTATCTTTTCCCTGTATAGTTCTAAAGAAATGTATCAGTCACATCAAAACTGGGGACTCTGTAAAAGAAGGAACCAGCAAAGCCTCTTTATCAGAATTTTCCTCTTCCCTGTTGTGCTAAATGCATCCTGCTGACAGTCAGCACCTTCCCTGTAAGGCTTTGGTGTTCTGAGTCTGGGATGTGTGGACACATTGGACTGAAGAGCAGATCTGGGTGTGAGTGAACCACCAAGGTGCACCTCATGTCATCCCACCTGTGTGTGGAGTTACATAAACCAGCAAGGAAAAGACCCAAGCCTTCTTTCTTCAGTAACTCCACGTACTTTGGATGCTGTGCCAGAACTACTTTTTCCAGATAGCAAGCTAAGAATTTTAATATTTTTGCCACTATCTGCCCTTCTGAGGACAGCTGCACCCACTGCTGATTTTTCCTTTTTTAAAAAAAGAAAAGGAATCACACAGACATCCATAATGTTCCTTTCACCTGGGGAGCATCTGCTACCAAGTGTTCCTGCTGTCTGGGCAAAAGCACTTCTAAACTTATTTCCATACCAGACAGGAAAGAACTCAGAAAATTAACAGAGCAGAATTTTCTGACAAGCTCAAGCAACCTGGCATCAGTGCTAATGGGCCCCATTCACTCAAAGAAGCAGGTTTTTTCTTCATAAAGCTGGAAGAAAGGGTTAATCTACACATCCAATCCCCCTTCCTTTCCAGAGATTAGGTGCTGGCAGCTCTTAAAAGAAATGCAACATCTCTTCTCTGACAGCAATTTGCTGAAGTTTTAGTTAAGATTCTATTAAACCCCACAGCACCAGGGATTAAGAAAAGAATTTAAAAATTCCCCTCAACAAAACAACACTTTAACAAACTCAATTTTGGTGTAGTCACAGAGAGATGTATGATAGTGGAACAGATAGATTTTGTCTCAGCCATCTTAGAGACAGGACAACCGATAGGAGATCCCATTCCTAACACCACACCTCTTCAAAAAAAAACCATCAAGAATGGCAAGAGAAAAGCCCTTCTACAGAGAACTTTTTTCTCTCCTAAAAACCTACCTGGTAAAGGCCTTGGAGTGCACAGACATTTGAGATCCCAGAGAACAGCAGACAGAAATTGTGTGAAATACGTAACTTTTCCATAAAGAGCAGCACCAGAAACATGGGCTATTGCAACACAGGAAACAAAGAGACAAAGCAGGAACTGCAGTCAACTCCCAGAAGGATGAATGCTGCACACTCATACTTTGCTCACATATAAATGAAATAATCTTCCAGGCTGAAACAAGCAGCTATAATCTGGAACAAATCCTATATGCATACCAAGAAAACAAGATAAAAGAAGGGTGAATAATTTCACAAGTCTGAGAATATAGTCAAATCTATTCTTTGTAAAGTGTCCAGGAGGCATCTTCAGTAAAAAAAGAAGCATACTTTTACCTCTAAACAAGAGGAAAATGCTATTAAACCTTGGCCAGGAGCCCTTTCTGTGTGAGCTCTGGCGACACCTTAGAGGGTTGTTTCAACACAGAGAATTTTAGCAGCGCTCTCCCTCTGGCTATCGCTTCACAGAATGTGGAACACCTATCCAAAACACAACTCCATGCTGTAAATACCTCTGAAGAAAGACACCAAGTTCTCCATAAAGTTAACACACTGTACACAGTTCAGGGATGTTCACGAAGGATTCACAGCGGATTATCCCAAAGAAACAGAGGAGTGCCTGGCGTGCTGGACCCGCCTGTGAGACACAGCATCTTTCCAGAGCACAGCTCCACATCCTGAGCTCCAGCAAGAGCCCCAGCCATGACACGGCTTTGCCAGAGGTAACTACAGCTCCCCGGGGGGCTGAACATCAAGCAGAGTTCAAGTGTAGACACAAGTTTTGTGTCTACAGCCAGAAGAGACTTTGCTACCCGGGAACACCCAGCACATGCAGGGAGAGCTGCCCCTCCAGCAGGCACATCCCAGCCAGATGTGTCCATCAGGCTGGCCATGCCACTCAGGCCTGCCTTCTGTCACCAGCTCTGTCCTGAGGACAGGACACTTGTGTCAAAGAGCAATCTCCACAAGCACATCCATGCTCCCATTCACACAGAAGAGCCACCAGAGTCCCTCCTGCCCGGTCACCCCTTGCCAGAGCACAAGATGTTACTGCCCCATAGTGTCACCAGTCCTTTCCGAGCAGCTGAGAGTCCCAAAAGGCCATCACTGAATGAGGAATCAGCTCCTGTTACAGAAATATTCAGCAGGACACAGCATGACAACCAGTGATGTCAGTTGCCCTGAACCAAACATTTTGAACTATTTTGGTACGATGGAAAGTTGTGGGAGGGAGAAAGAAGAAGAACAGGATAAAAATAGCCAACATGGCTCTGAAGAGCATTTTGCCTCTAAGTCCCTTTCCCTGCATACTGTCCTCCCTCCCTTCACTTCTGTCTGTCCCAGGCTTTTCCATTAATCAGATTAACTAGTGTTAAACAAGGCTCTTCTAATTACTCTCTAATACTGTGAACCGGACTAAATTATTGAAAAATGTTTCTGCCTAAATTAGAATAAAACAGGATTGATTGTTTAAGTATTTGCTTTAGTCCTGCTGATACATACAAGTGTCACAGACAACAGCTGTCTTCAGCCATGGGAGTCCAGGCAGCAGAGAAGCTTCTCTGCTCCTACCCTTCTACGTCCCTGTTCATGAACACAAGACAACCTTGCATGATCACCTAAAAAGCAGAATACAATGTCAAAATCCAACTGGTTTCCTCCTCATCTTGCTATGAATTGAGAAATATAGAAGGAATTTAATTTTTAAAAAACTTTTGAGTGCTGGCTATAAAAATACATAGCAGCATCCAGAATGCCAACTCCAACTTGCTAATTTATCCAAATGAAACAATCATTATCACCCTATCACTGAAGACAAGTAACTACACTCTTGAAAAGCGCTTACTCAAAAAAGAGTGGGGTTGGCTATTTTATTTTTACTTGGTATCCAAATCAATGGCTGTACAATGCTGTAAAAAAAGAGGCTCTTATGAGAAAAGGAAGGTTTAACTTTTCTATTTCCATACTCATCCAGGACGGTGTGTACATATAAACCATACTGTGATTTACCAAAAGACGTTACGCAGTGACATCACAACTCTGCATCATTCCTCTTTCCTACCACGGTATCCCTGATTAATAGTCAACTATCCCAGAGGGACTCAGTTTCAGTAGGGACTTAAAAGGAAACACACAGACTAGGAAGCTGCACGGGGAGCAGCCTCTGAAAATCGCCAGCACAGGACCAAAGTGTCACAGCACTGCAAACACACTCGAGCATCCGCATCAGGACTCAGGCACTGGCACAGGCAGTGAACATTTTGTCCTGAAATCAGCAGTGTGTGGCTCTGAAAAACGCTTATGGCTGGCTCTGGTATCTGCTGGGACCAAAGAGGGGAGAGATCCCAGGAATCTGAGTCCTCCTTCCACTTGTGCTGCTTGAGGCCAGTAAAATGCAGACCTCTGCAAGGAAGCTGCCAGGAATCCATAGTGTCACAAGAAATGTGGACAATTAATGAAATAATGTTAAAAACTAGAATAATATCCCAAGTTTTGACAGGATATTCTTCGCCCTTTCCCCTTCCACCTCTCTCAAGAACCACCAACTCACAGAAATCAAAGTAACAAAAACCAGAAAAACTGCATCCATTTTAGGTTTTTCTTCCTCTCTAATTATGGGCTAAATAATAGCACAATTCATTGCAGAAAAAGGGGAAAAAATGGCATTAACATATTTCAAAAGCATACAAAGTGAAATGAAATTAAACAGCCCTAATTAAACACCATGTTAAGGGACTTCTCAGCTATCCTGTGATTAATTTAAAGGGGAAATGACACTTTTCTACTGGTGTCTCAATTTTTTTTAATCATTACAAATGTGCAGTCTTGGTCCCATCCCTGAAGTGTTAAACACAGTTTACTAACGAATGTGATGAAAGATACAAGCATCTCCAGAGTTCTTCATAGCTGAATCACTAATAATTTAAAAGAGCAATAAACCTAACCGTGGCTTTCATAAAACTTTAATTAGAAAGACTGAGAACACATCTGTTGCTTTTGTTACATTTTTTCCCCCTTTCTGGTTCAGCTGTCTTTTCCCCACGCTCTTTTAAACTCTTCTCAGGTTCGCAGGACTGCTCTTCTCATGAAGTCTTTCTGCTTCCTCACACCTCCCTCCTCGTTTCCCCGGTGTATTGATTCCTCTTCTGGCAGCTGTTACCACTAATGTGTGGCACACACAGCATCCAGCAGGCAGGAGGAGCCGGACCTACCACTAATGAAAACAACTTGCATGTTAAAAGCTGTTGTAACTACTCACACTCAACATAAATAACACAACAAATCTGCTATGCAGGAGACCAAACGATTAACTATTTTACATAATCAATAGTTAATCAAATGGTTAACTATTGTACAAGAACACCTGAGCTTTGTAATCCACAAGCAGGAGAGAGACGGTAGTGGAGGCAGTTTAGAGTGAACACAGGCATTCTATCCCTTCCCCATTGTGAATTTCTGCAATTCCTTGGAAGGCTGGGAGGAAACTGTGATAGGGCCGAGAAAAGGGCCTGAAATGCAGTGGGGGCTGCTCGTAACACTGGGCTGTGCACAAGCAAGATATCCTTTGATCTCACCACCAAGCCACTGGTGATGGCCTGATCAGCAGAAGAAAAATTACTCCATACAGAGTTTAGCATTGTATAGACTGCAGAAAACTCAGTCAGCACTTCCAGGTGGCCAAGCTTAGAAGTGGTATTTGATACCTCTACTCTGAAAGAGATGGCAGGATATTACAGTAATTTGGGATACATCTCATTTAACTTCTTATGACTACAACTTAAGTACTACCACGTGAGGTGGTCACTATCGGTGTGGCATTGCACCTCTGCATTCAGACACAGGACTTCTAAGGTCCCTGTTCTTTTCGACCAACAATAAGGTGGACAAAGCTCAGCTGAGGGTGCCTCTGCTCAGAGAAATCCCAGCCCAGCTGTCACCAATAAGCCACCATTTTTGGCATAAATGAGGTCCCAAGTAGTTCCTTCTTCCACCATTCACTGACTGGGCTCACACTTTCTGAAGCACTAATATCCCATTTCTGCAATAAGGAAACCTTGACTGGATGTAGTATTTACCTGGCTCCCCACCAGTGCCTGTGCTTTCACACTGCCTGAGCTCTTTACAGAACAAGATGAGTTTATGTTTTACAGAACAAAGCAAGATGATGTAGAACACATAAGGTCAGATAAGGCATCTGAAGCAGAGTCAAGAGGAGAAATAAGAGAACTTTACTTATGGCACCTAAGTAAAGTTTTTGTGATTTCACATTTCTCTCTGACAACGAGCAAAAGGAGATAACCCAGAACAAAAAGAAACATTAAAAGAACACTCAACTACAAAACAGTAATCACTCCCATCTTGTAACAGCTCAACAAAATAAAGTTATGCTATTAATTCATGAATCCAAAACATTTCATGTGTGACGTTTTCCTGCTTTCACAACAGTTTTATAGTACACATCAAAAGTAAATCTCAGAAGAAAAGCAAAATCATGCACAATTACTGCACATACTCCAGTAGGAGGAGAAAGGCTGAGGTTAATGTTCTTTTTTTTTTTAAGTGTGGACTGAACAAATAAAAAATATATGTTTCACTTCTAAGTCACAGCAACTTACCTATAGTTTAAAATAAACTACCATAGATGCTTAACAAAAGGTTTGGCAAATCTTCCCTACAGAGGCACCCATCTATTTACATCTGGGAGTGCTGCCAATAGAACAGCTACCAAAAACTTCAAAAGATTCACATCATGAATAGCAAGTCGCTGGCCAAAGGATTTTATGATATGACCAGCTGTGTAACACCATATTGAATTATAGACACACTGCCCCCCAAAAATGCAAAGAAGGGACGTTAAACTTGTTAAAAAACTGAAAGAGAAACCTCAATTCTTTAAATTAACGTTTTCTACGGGGAAGTATTTTTAACAGGGGGAAAAAACCGAACAACTGCACTACGGGACTTTTTAAAGAGAAAATCTAAGCAGCTGTTCCCACCAAGGCTGCTTCAAGCTCAGCGAACTCCTCTAGCTGAAGTCCCAGCCAGAGCTCAGCCGGTTTGTGATCAGAACATTCTGCTTTAATAAATGGCTCCCTTAAACTCGCTTGGGGAGAGACATGAGTCAACAGAGGAAGAGAGGGATAATGTTTCTGTTGACAAACATTTAACAATTGGCAACAGACAGTAGGAAACGGGGACGAACGAAAGCTTGCCAAATAAAGTTATGCTGGAGAACAAGGCTCCTTTTTGCAGCAGCACTGCAACTCTCCACAGATCCCAGAAAAACATCTGAACACAACCAAAATAAAAAAGCTGCAGTTGTTGAAGAACGAGGCTCCTAATCCTAATATTTGTGGTGACGTTTTTCCCTACCAACCAGAACGGGTCAGAACTCCTCCGAATCAAATTACTGCATATCCTTTGCCAAAGAGTCTGGTTTTGGTCTCAGCAGTCATCCACGTCTCAGCGTTCACACAAGCCCTTCTGAGCTGCATGAGCAATTTTTCCCCCTCATCTTACAACATTTCTGTAGAAAACTTGCCAAAGCATATGTAGCATCTTGGTCAGACTCCTTATTCAGGCAAGCCAGGACCTTCGCAGTCTGATTACGTCCTGGAAACTCGGTTCTCATGAAAGCGCAAACAAAACCCGACTGCCGTATTAAGGGTGAACAAATGTTCCTCTCCAAGCGCTTACTGCTGTTCCAACTTCCAGCCTCCCCACCGCTACACAAGACCCAGAGGGAGCCAGAAGCAGCCTCCCTCCTTCTTGCAGAGAGGAGCGGGGCTCAGGAGCGCCCGTCGCCCCGGCCGGAGTTTCCACTCCGGCTCCAGCTCCGTCCTCTCCCGGGATGCCCGTGGGCAGCCGCCCTGCCCGCCCGGCGCCACCGCCGGACCCGTCCTTACCGCAGCACTTTGCCCACCGCCTGCAGGACCATCTTGCAGCTTAATCCGGGCTTGGGACTCTGGGCGAGCACGGGCCGTTCACCAGGGAGGCTGCAGTGATCCCCCACCATGGTACGGCGGTGCGGAGCGGAGCCGCGACCACAGCTCGCTCGNCGGGCAGCGCGGCCCGGCCGCGTTACACAACCGCGGGCAGTGCCGGCACGGGAGAGCGCCGCTGCCCAGCGCCAGCACCGACAATACAATCCTCCGCCCTTTTTTTGGCAGCCGGAGAATAAGCAAGGCAAAGTAGGACGGTGCCTGCCGGAGCAGGACACAGGCAAACGTTCCGCTTTGCTGTCTGCACTAGGGGCCCCGTCCGCAATGGGGCCAGGCTGGACTCCCGGTGAGAAACGGGAATAATGATGCCTTTTGTGAGCGAGGTTTTGCACTGCTCTCAGTATTCTGTGTGACACGCAAGGGCACGGGCTGCCAGAGCTTCAGACAGTCTTACATAGCGCATGGCAGCCCAGCAATGACATCAAGACCTTTATCAGAGACACTTTAACAGAGGAGGGATGAAGAAGGCTATAAAAAGCAAGAGATGACTTGCTATTGTGACTAGAGTTAAGAGCAAAGCACTTGGGTAATGGTCCTCAGAGGATGAGTGATTAAGCAGTGTCCCCAAACATAAGGTCCATTGTGACCCACCTTCACTTTCGCCTGGATAAACCACTTGGCCATGTGTTTTCCTAAAAGACCTTAGAAGGGCACTGTATGTCCAACTCCTCAGCCGTGCCGTAAACACCCTTTGGGACAGGCAGCTGTGCCCACAGGTTGCAGATGTAGCATTTAGAGGCAGATCACAACAAAAAAATGTGACAAGTATTGCATAATGTGACCTAGAACAGAAAGTCTTGAGGACATGACTTATTCTGACACACTGAAGCCTGGCCCACGACAGGCGAAAACAGTGGGCTTGCCATTTTATGTACACCTGCAAGGCTGGCTGCAGTCAGAGGAGTAATTCCCCATTCAGAGTATAGCCAAGTGTTTCAGTTTGCATACTGAACAGGCATCTTCCCCTGGAAACAGAAGGCAAACAGGCTTGTTGAATTCAGCTTAGCACAAACAGTGACATTGCTGCTGCCACCAACCCGGCATCACCTGGTCAAAGCTGGCGGGAATGTGGCTGCTGTTTGCACAAACCCAGGACACCGCAGCCCTGTGATGCAACCTGAAGGAAAAATGTGCTGCTGCTCAGTCCCAAAGCATCTACCCAGGCAGGGGTGTTTGTCAGCTATGCACTTTTAGCTGCATGTCCAAGTTAGGCCTCCTCACCCTTGTGAAGCCGGAGGTATTTTGATTCCCACTGTAGACACAATCCACTTAAGATGGAGTTCTAATGACTTCACTGATAGCACACAGGAAGCCTGCAGCTGAACACAGCTCAGTTTTCCACACTGAATCCTGGCGCTTCATACAGGAGATAATCCAACCTGTGAAAAATCTGATGTTCTGTCAATCTTTTCCCCAAGTAAGAGCAACTTGTGACAGTAACATCACAAAACAAGAGTCCTGGTAAACTGAGGAAGGGCAGCTGCCCTCACTTTTGTCCACCAGTGAAATCTGTAAAGAGAATTTCATTTTTTAAAGAACCACCTTAAAAAAAACAAGCCTGTGATATAAAGCAGCTCAAGTTTTAATAAAAGTCTGTCTATCCAAAGTAAATTAAAGAAAAAATCCAGGGGTAAAACCAAAATAAATACAGCTCTGTGGTATTACAGTTGTATTAGGAAAGTTAGCCTCTCCGTGACTCCGACTGC
Source organism: Leptocoma aspasia (assembly GCA_013399835.1). Classification (NCBI taxonomy): domain Eukaryota; kingdom Metazoa; phylum Chordata; class Aves; order Passeriformes; family Nectariniidae; genus Leptocoma; species Leptocoma aspasia. The sequence continues at coordinate 1,751,341 of VXAX01005444.1, read as the reverse complement.
AAAACAGTCGCTCTTCAGAGATGGAGGTTCAGTGATCTCACGCAGGTTAGGAACTGATCCTCTTCTGGTAAAACCAAAATATTGATTGAAACACAACTTTCAAACCTGGTCACTTTTTACTTTGGTGCAAATAAATGGCCTATTTCTCTCTTCTGCTAGCTTCCACATCAAACCAGCATTTTTCTTTCCGTTTCCTCAACCATATGCTTCCCTGGCACCCTTTCCAGCCTTTCCCCCACCTATCAGTTTTCCTCTATTCAAGCAGTATCCTCTGTTTGGATCAACTACAGGCTACAGTTTACCCGTAATACAGATTTTATGCAAGATATGGAAAAACCCAGCATCTCTAAGTAATTTTTAAATGCTTCAAAATAATAAAAATCACGTTATTATAAAAAGCACAACTTAGGCATACACACTTTATTTATATGGCACCAACACAAATCATTTAAACCACATGTACAGTACAGATGTGTACAGTACAGATTCTTACAACTTTGACAAGATTTAGAACACCGCTGCAGACACAAATGGGCTTGTTTGAGAGCTGCTTCATCCAGAAAGAAGAGTACTCCATCTACAAGGAGTGTTTATTTGAACACAGCTGCCTGTCTGATCTCCACCTGTGCATATTCAGAAGGATGCATATCTACACTTCCTTAAGGGTGTGTCTACAGCCATTTACATTCATCAGAAGCCTCTTTTTCACTTGCTTCCTCAACATCCTCTGCATGTAACAACCCAAGTGTGCTTCAGCACCGGTGAACTGCTTCTAGCAAATGCCTTACCCACCAGACAGGCAGCGTTGTGTATTGAAATCGTCACCAAACGTTAAGAGAAATACCTGTGAATGGACCTACAAACAGCTTCACCACTGGTATTGGATCTACAGACACATCAGTAAAACAGTGACATCACCAGAGGCACACAGGAAGGGCACAGCAGGACATTGGGAAGAGGGGAGCCCCATTTCTCCTCACTTACACACGTGCTACCAGCACACTGATGGAAAGCTTTCTACACTGATCCCAACTACCAAGCCAAGGAATGATATTTATAAATTTTATGAATAATGCTTTGTATTTATAATGTTGTTATAAGCAGCAGTTAACCATTATATACTTATTTGCCCCTTTTACCGTTCCATAAAAAGTACATGTAAAGCAGCCACCACAGGGATATATACTGGTACTTGGAGGTTGGCAAAGAAAGCGAGTTGTATTCAACCCAGACAAACAAACAATGTCAAGGGAGGAAAAAAAAAAAAGCAAGGTACAATTCAGCATTTATGTGCATAGAAATGAAGCCTTGTAACATCAGACTGTAAAGTCCTGTTTTAAATTAAGCTTAAGTTTATTGTGTGTCCCTGCCTGACATGTAACATTTCAATTTTGCAAGTTCATTAGCCCTTTTGTTTGACTTTAGTGTGCCCTGATACCACCTAGCCAAGTACCCTTTCCAGTTACCTCACAGGGTACTCCCTGGTGTCTGGAACCACTGAAAATCAGCAATGAGAACATTTTATCCTTTAGCTTGCCTCTAAGCTGTATTTAGATGAGATTACATTTGCTCTCCATTTTGTCATCCTCACACAGCAGCAGATGGCACGAGCAGCTCTGCTCAGCATCAGCACTACAGGCATGGATTTGGGACAGAAGACAGCTTGAAGACAACTTGTCTCAGTCTCAAAAAGCAGTTTGGAGTGGTCAGAGTGAAGGGGGAAATAGACTTTAAAGGTATGTGTTCAGCTCCACTCTTGAGATAATAGCAGGAGCAATAGGTCTTCCTGGCCACACAGTGTTGTGATACAAGCCTCATCAAAGTGGCCACACACAGTGCAGGAAGTTTGTGCATAAAAGACAGAGCTTAAAAGCAGCACATTTTTAAGTGACAAGATGCCTACATTTGCTGCTTTACTGAAAACTCTGAAAATAATGACAAGTCAGTGTCTATCCTGCCAGTCATCTTTGGCTTCATGGGGTGTTTTTTCTACAACAGAGAAAGCAAAAAAACATGGTACACAATATTCTTACCTCATCCATAACATGAGAAACAAAATCATTTGCAGCAAGAAAAGCAAATTAGCTCAAAATATCAGTAAAGCTCCATTGGGAATTCAAAAAAATTTATATTAAGGCTTTTTGGAAGAGATGCACAAAAATGAGAAGAACCAAGGGTTCATCAAATACCACTTTACTTAGTAAAAAAAAAAAAAGAGCAAAGGAAAAGGAAAGAGTGCTGCTGTATGTACCGAACAGAGAAATCGTGATCTCAGAGGTAGTGTATTCTGACAAGTGTGTAGGTGCATCTATTGTTCTAAAATCCCAAATGTCAAGTTAAGCCAAGTTCAGCAAGTGTGTATGGATGAGAGATGAAGAACATGAATGTGTTGAAGGAAGCAGCAATTAAAAAAAGAGCTCAACAAGAGACACTCAACTCTACCAGCACTGAACTAACACCTGAGCACTATTAGTAAAGGATGGGATAATCACACTCAGACTCTACATGAAGAGGTAATCTGAAATAGAGAACAGAGTTCATTTTTATCACCTGCACTTCAGCCAGTCCTCCTGAGTCAGCCCACCTAAAATGACAGAAGCCCTCTGAAAACACACACTGAAAGGACACTTGTTTCCTGTGCAGCTGTTCAGCCAAGTTTGTGGCAAGTAGATTCTGAGTCAAAGAATTGCCACGGAGCTGGAGCAAAACATCAGATTCAGGTATCAGTTTGTAGAAACCCTGAAAATGTACCACTATATATAAAAATAATTTCTGTTATTAAAAGTTATTCTGAATCCTAGGCAAGTTCTGATGTTACTTCATTCTGCTTAAAGCTTCCCCTGCTTTCAACTGCAAAGGTTCTTTGCTTTATGTACTAAGTTGTTGTATACCATCCTATAGCACCCTGTTTCAGTGAGGATGAAGCAGTTCCTTTACAGTCCCTTTCCTACAGAGTTCATTCCAGTAGAGTAAAACACCACCATGGCACAGTCTCAGGAGGCAGAGGGGCTTCCCTCTTTTCCCAATTTGCAAAACAATATCCTTGGCGCTACTATATGCAGGAACAATAAACTGGAAAATATTTGCAAATAAAGAGCTCAAATCCATCACCCTCATAAACTGTCTTCCATAGAGCCAAGTGTCCTTAGCAAAAGCCTAGGAATAGCTCCAGGTGACACTGGGACTGGAGTGACAACATCTGTCTCAGAGAGGGTGAAATCTCTTTTGTTCTTTCAGTGGGGAAAAGGGTGAGCAGAAAACACAAATAACTGAAGGTCTGCCACTGAAGCTAATGCATTTATCATTTTGAGTGCCCAAAAATGTCTTTAAACACATGCATCCCACCAAGCAAGTCAAAGGAAGAAACCTTGTTAAGCAGAGTACCTGCTGATGGGCTGCACGGGTGCTTACAGGACACTGTAAGAATTCAGATGCTGAATTTCTACCATTGCAGCTGCCAGTTAGTTCCTTCCCAGAGATAATACAAGTGCCATTTTCATCTCACATTTTACCATTCCTTTTTTTTTTTTCTTGCCCTAATTTTAAAGTTTAGCTAGGCTGCACTCCAGGGAAGCATTAATGCAATATGCATTTGATACAGAAAAGCTAAAATGAAAGACTCCTCTCTTTCTTTTCCTGCCCCAAATACACTGGACCTCAAGCTTCATATAAAGAGGTAAAACTTCTAAAACTTGGCTAAGAAGTTCTCCCCAGGGGCTGTTTAATATTCAGAGCTACTTGCAACATATATACAGAACTCTCCCTGTAAGTTTTACAACACAACTACTGTTTCTACAGACTTGGGTAAATATGGCATGGAAAATAAAATCCTAATTGCAAATTGGCACAAAACTCTTGGCTAAGGAGTCAAAGGTGTAATCAGCACAGGAAAGGAGGGCATCTGTGGCAGCACTGTTATTGGTCAGGACTATCTATGCTTGGGTGGGAAAGGCACAGGAGGAAAAAGGGGAGATGCTGGGAGTGAACTTGCAGAGTTTTCCCAGACAGATGGAGAGACACAAAGGAAATAAAAGTTTCCCTCCTTTTTGGTGCTAAGAATGGCTTCATTTCAGTACAGTAAATTATTTTATCTGGTAATGTCACATTTAGATGACAGCACAAGGAAAAAACAATTCATGAAATAAGCATGAAATTTATTCTATGAGATTTTTCCCCAGGCATGCATTACAAAATATAACACACAGAGCTTACATTATGTAATGAGAAACTATTTGTTGTAATTCCTGGCATTTACAGAATAACTCCTTAGCTACTACTTCTGAAGAGCAGGACCACAAAATCCAGACGTCACAAAATTAACTCGGTTCACGCCCAGACCAGTGCAAATTTGCATTTCACACTCAACTCAACACAGGGATGCTTCATCCAAGCTAATTTGATTTCTTAATACTGCTCAGGCCCAGCGCAGATCAGAGCAACAGGAGGCCAGCACAGATTTAGCCATGTAAACAATGTCATAAAGTTCTTAACCTACAACCTGAAATAGTTCAAATTTATTATCCTGGTGAAGAACTTTCCAGCCCAGTAGAAGCAGTGTGCTCGGAGGAGGGGCCACTTCCCAGCTCGGCAGTAAAACCTGTTTGGTCAGCGTGCGTGCCGATGTGTGCGCTGGGGATGGACACTGGGATCACTGACACACACACACACACAGACAGACACACAGACACACCCCCACCAAGGCTTTGGCACAGCTCAAGTCACACTGCTGCATTTCAAAACAGTTGTGGAAATAAAAGCGTGAAGATGCTGCCTTGGTGGAATCCTCAAACCTCACACACTGCTAAGTATTTCAAGCCACTTGAAAACAGGAACAATTCTTATTCAGCATGTTAAATGAGAGATTTGCAAATTTACTGGGGAAAAAACCGTGAAGTTTTATAGGACAATTCCCAACACTTGGCTGTAGTAAAAATCTTGTACGCAAGAACCGTAACACCCTCTCAGCAGTCTTGGCTGTACCTGCAAGAGAGCTCTGCTGCACCTGGGACATAAATACTTCTGCAGCTATGGCCATACAAGACTGCATAGCATGAGTAACACCTGCTTGGTGTTTTCCTAAAACTTCTTACACAAATACAGCCAGTTTTCGTCTCTGATTTTCTGAAGAAGAAAATGGCTTCAGAGCTATTCACTTACCCGTTTGATTTGAATACCTTGATGGTATAGAACTCCCAGCATTTTACAAAACCCAACATGATCATATGGTCTTGAGACCAACCCTCTCCTACAAATTCTGGACAGATTTGGACAAAGAGTGGCAAAAAAATACAATACAATAAGGATAAGGCTACCATACGTGTTTTTTCAGGCTCTGCACTAATATATTCTGGAAGTGCACTGGCCTAGTTTAATGAGGAGCTGGTAGAATAAAAAAAAGCCTTTGTACACAGGATTGTTGGGTTGTATCATGTTCATTGTTTCTAACTAACATTTCTTCAAAAGCAAGCTAAGCCACTGAGGGATATCACAGCAGTATTAAAAAACAAAACAAAACAAAACACCCAAAAGAGGAAAATTTGTGGAAAACATCACTTCTTTATATAAAGATAATACAAAACAGAAGTACTTGAATTATCTGAAACCATCACAAGCTTCCATTTTAGGCTCAGAATGTTTGAGAGCTGTTTTTAAAAAAAAACCTCCTGGAAGCCGACAGAGGTCATGAAAGGGTCTACTTATAACAGAATTGCCTTCCAAACTTCAGCTAGATTATCACTCTACACAACACAAGTATTCTTAGTACTGTGACAGGCTTGCACTGCTGAAACACCATAAAATAAAGGAAATTAACCCAACTCTCATCTGATCAAGGAAGAAGTTAGGGTGTACAGTGGAATAGCCCTGAGTTTAAGCCAGTCATGGAGAAAGACATGGGTTTAAATTAAGAACATTAAGCACATATCTGTCATTGAGCAACACTGGTGTATAGGAGGCTTTTCTGATGCTGTCTTGCTTAAAATCTCCATTTTGCCTAGAATTTGTTCTGTGGCTACATTTACACCTTTTCCCCCATAGTCCATTACAACACTTGAGTGGATGTTTATTTTACTAGGAAACAAAAGCACCGGCTGACAGAAGAGCTTTGCTGTTCTGGTTAGACAAGATTGCCATTTGTCATGTTTTAGTAATGCAGTAAGAAAATTAGCCTTGCCTGCTCTCAGACAAAAGAAAAGTCACACTTAAGGTACTGGACAGAAACTGAGGAAAGGATACTACTGTGTCTACCAAGACTATTCTGTATGAACTTTGCCAAATAAGTCTCTTCCCCAGTTCCATAGCCAAAACCAAAGAAATTACTATAATCTACATTTTGCATTCCTTGATTTGCATACTTTTCCTAAACTACTTGCTTTCAGGACTTTGTCAATATCAATATGTACTGAGACTACAGGATCAATGGGTAATTATGTCAAACTACTGTAATTCCTACTTAGCTACTGAGAAATACCATTACCATGAACATGGCAAATACATCTTTTACAAATGCTTGATGCAAATTGCTTCATGACTGGGAAGAGGCACAGAAGCTGCAGTGTTACTGCAAGGATGCACAGGCAGGTAAGGGACATATATATATATATTTATATATATTTATATATATAAATTTTACCTAAATTCAGTGATAACACAGTACTTTAAATATTTTCATAGTTTTCTAGGCTTCTCACTGGGGAGGTGAAAGTGAACACTAGAAGATGTATTAATCCTGCATCTTGAGCTACTTCTACACTTTGAAGGAACATTATGTGCATCAAAGAAATGTGCTTCAAAACACAGTAAGTGAACCTTTCCCTTTCAATGTTCTGCTCTAAAAATTGTTGAATTGGGGAAAATACACAGTGTTCTACTATGCAAATAGCAACTTCCCTGTATAATTATAGTGCATTTTGCTGAGAATTGCATCATGACTAGAATACTACCAAGAGGACAAACATTTAACCGCTATTCTTAGTTTGTTAGAAAATTTTTCCCACATTACATAAACACGTACACACCCGGACTTGGGCAGCACCATCAATCTTTTCATTGTCTTTACTTTGGTTAAAGAACAGCTATTTTTCATTACAGTAGCTTTATTTTTATTAATGTTATGAAACAGGTATTTAATTTTTTCCTTCAGCTTTCTTCACTGTTATTCTTCCCTTGTTTTTACCACAGTTGCCTAAACTTTCTGTACTGACATGCTGATTTAAAAAAAATCCTTAAAACTTCAGTAAAAGAATTCACTTCTAAATGTGTATTGAACAGGAGAAGAGTGTCAAAGGACATTCTCCTGATGTTTTGTTAAAATGAATGTGTGCACAGGTGACAAAAGCATAAATAGGACGTATTAATAGGATTGTACACACTAACCAGAAGCAGCAAAACCAAAACATAGCAGATTATTGAAAATATCATCAAAACTTTGCAAGCTCTTCCATATGTTGACCAGAAGTATGATTTGCAAAACATGCAAAATTCCTCTGAACAGATGCAGCCTTATATAATTTTAATTCTAGACATATCTCTGACAAAGAGTCAGCCAGTTCAGGGTAACCACACCTGAGCAAGTCACGTTAAAAGAAGAGACACAACAGCTAAGAATTAAGCAGCTCAAAAGCTAACATTGGTATACTGAGTCCATATCCAAGCATCTGATTGATTATATGTCAGAATTCAGTTTTTCCTCTCTTGGCCTGACAGGTGCTAAAATACAGAATATATTCTGCTCCCAAATGCTCCCCCCTACAGGCTTAGTGTTAAAACAAAAAGGGCATGGTATTCTAACTCTACAAGTTAAAATAAATTCCTTCTTTTCTTCCCAATAAATGTTCTATTTTTATACAAAAAACAAGTGGTCAACTAAATGAAAATTTTGAAAAGAATTCTTTTATTAGAAAACAATATACTTGTTGCTTTTTAATGATACAACATCAAAAACATTGCTACTGCTGTTTCTGAAGGTAGTAAAATATTTTATTCTACAAATTAGGCTTCGCTTTGTTTGCATATGCAAGGTGTTCATGCATATTTGGAACCTAACCAGAGCTGTACTGCTTGTATGGTGATTATTGTACGAGGGATCTTGTTTCTTGTCTTTTCCTATGAACAAATTCATAAAGAAAATGATAAAACCCCACCTATCTGCAGTCAGTATTCATATCCATCATGATGTGGGTGCATATCAAAGCATACAACAGACAGAAGTAATACCAGTGAGAAGTTACATCCTGCTGCCAATGCAGGCAGGGACAGCCACCCACTGCCCTGTAACCTCAGGCCTCTCCACACCAGATCCTTTTTGTGCCTGATGGAAGAGGGAAGGTCTAGGGCAGGGAAGGTCCAGTGTTAAAAGAAGATATTTACTTCCCACCCCAGAGAAAAGGGATGAGTAACTATGCTTCATTGTTGAAGGATTCAGAGACTCCTTTGGAAAACAAGCCTCTTCAGACAAAACTTTATCTTTCAAACAGCCAGTTGGATAAAGAATGATGTAGCATGGATTCAGCTGTTACCAACAAGCAGGTAATGTACAACTCCTCTGATCTTTGACCTCACGTGGCTATTGCTTTCTCTTGACCAATAATGGTTTGTTGGTGGACAGCAGTTTTAAAGACAAGACCAAATGTGCAAGACTTACCTTAAAATTCATATAGAAACAAGATCTGTCAGGTATAATCAGCACTGCATGCCCCTTCTTGGGGTTGAGTTCATCTGTTTTAACCTTGTAGATAAAATCAAAAGTCGTGTCCCCGCTATGGTGTTTACAGCTTTCATATTCTGATTCTTTCACAATGAAAACACACTTTTTTGATTGAAGAAGGTATTTTGCCTACATCAATACAGCAAGTTTGCAAAGAGCTGCTACTGCAGACACAGCACTTCTGAGGAAACCTGTGCTCTGCACACACATTTTAAAGTCACCTCTCACCCATGCCTCTGAGCTGTCCAAGCAAAACAAGCTATACTGGTAAAATAAACACATTTTGCCAATAAGTACACTTGACTTTGTTCCAGTGCAGGTGCACTCTCAAAAACCTTCTTCATACCCCAACCAACAACGCCAGAAGACATTTGGAGCAGTGACAAGCCTTACACGGGTAACGCCCAACTTTTCCACCCAGTGATTCACAGGTTTCCTCCAGTGGCATGCCAGGCTGGTACACCACAGAACCTCCCCAGTGCTTCCCTGAAAAGCCTGATTTACTGGGATTGCACAAATCAAAGGCACTGCACGTGCAGGGGATGATGCAGCCACCTACCTGCTGCTCAGGAGCCCCCAAAAGACGGCAGCCAAGGCAGGGAGGCTGCCCCATGTCCAGAGGTTCCTCCCAGGGGCCCTTGGGGAATTAGGTCCAGGCCACAGACTGAGCTCCCACACCCGGGGATGCTCGGGTACACCTTGTGCCAGCACACCACAGCAACCTGAGCGGTTCTGGGCTCAGAACCAGCCTTCAGTTCTTGTCTGCCTTCCATCCAGTTGCCCCTGTAGTGAACCCAAAGCTTCATTAGCCTAAAGCACACCTCCCAAAAAGGCATCTGGCTTCAACTTCGGTATCTGACAAGGAAGAAAAATCAGTTATTTTTGCAGTAATTTGTTTTAATGGCTGATCACATCCATTGTTAAGCCACACATCCGTTAAATATTTGAAACCTCCTTGTTTTAACATCCATTTCTAATTATGGTTGCCATCCTTTCACTGTTACAGCTTTCTTCTCCCTTTCTTTAAACTTCATTAGTTAGATATTATATTCACCTCTTGACCTTCTGAATAATTAAAAAAAAAATCTCCTTATGCCGCATTATTAGAAAGCTTTTTTTCCTAGTCTTTAAATACTGTAGGTTTTTTCCACCTTTCTAATTTAGAAGGCATCGAAGTGCCTACTCAAAACAGTGAAAGCATAACTGCTCAAAAGATCTGGAGTTCTCCTAAAATCTTAATAGGGATGAACAAGCACACAAAATTTCATCTGGATCTCCATTCCCCAACAAATTAAATAACCTGTTGCAAGTTTTAAATGTTTTAAATTTCTAACATTTAGAAGTTCAGAGACTATTCACATCCCAAGTCAACAGAAAGAATGCTACTTCTCATTATTTCATCAAGGAAAGAAAAAGCTATTAAATCATCAATTTACTTACATTATCCAGAGAGAAGAGCTATAACTATAACTCTTGTTTTATAAATATTTAATCATCTTAGTAACAATTAGAATAATTTCATCCCACGTGCATTATGCTACCTTTGATTAAAAACCTCAAGGAGGAAGAAAAAAAAGGCTGTTTTTCTTGTAATCCCTTCC
>VXAX01005444.1:1689230-1741007 GCA_013399835.1 Leptocoma aspasia | reverse complement strand
CCCCCCCCTTCCTCAGCCACAACCATAGGGATGGAAGCCACAGCATGGTCATTCAAAATTAGGTTGTAAAAACAAATGGAGAGCACATGGCAAAAATGTTACATCCTCCTTCCACATTAAATCATCATTGTGCTGCTTCCACTGTTCCTTGAATACCCTTGAGCAAAGAGCAGCTATTGATTTGAGCCAAATTATCTGACCCGAGTGACTTGTAGAAGGAGGAGAACACGATATAGCCTAAAACCTGAATGAGTTGTGTCTTATCATCTGCTAATGTGGCCATTAGCCTGGAGAGCCACTCAGTTCCACTCTACTGCCCACTGTCTCCACTGCCTTCCTTATTCTTCCTTTCTAATACTCAGAAAGGGAAAATGCCTTCTCCCATTCCTTACAAGGAGCATATTCAGAGAGCAGCAGTGAAAGAACCCAAAGTAAGTTGTGCCCCCTGATTCCTTCAATACCGTCCTTTATCTCACTTAAAAAATGCTACTTTAATGTATAGAACTCAGGAAAGATAACCAACGATACCTGAACTTGCTGAAAAACATGACCCACCCTCATCCTCCCCATAAACACACTCCATATACTCAGGATCATGGAGGTACTTGATGGATGAGCAACCCAAGGCTTATGCAAGTCAGAACTTGCAGACATTTCCCAGTTTCAAGATGTTACACCTTTACTGAAAGTGAAAGCTGCAGTTTACCCTCTCCAGGGCTTTATTTACTGCCTCATATCTAATTCCAGACAATCAGTTTCCAGCAAAACTTGAAAACTCTCTCACCATGCAACCGAGGAAGCCAGATTTTCCTCCTGTACTGTAGACATGTGCTTTTGTACAACAACTTCTATTAGCAGATTGTTGCTTAAGAGAAACAGACTGCCAGTGAGAAACAGCTCAGCAGCTTGGCATTTGTTCTACTTGTGTAACCCTTCACAAACAGCCTTGCATTTCCATGAAGGCAACAAACATCTGCTCTGTACACATACAAATATTAAATAATTATTAAATAATCCAGAAATTGTCTGAATGGAAACAGAGAAACAAAACCTGACTCACATTCTGGTGCTTTAAGACCTAGGATTGAAATTGAGTGAAATTCTTGCACAGAATTTGCAAAGATGTAGTGCCCAGCGTGGGCACCTACATCAGTTCCCCTAAATGAGAGTGATAAGACCATGGAGAAAGTCAGAAGTGCTCCAGAACACAGCAAACACTTGGAGAAATAGAAGGCTGAGACTTGAGAGTGCAGTGCACTCAGAGGTGCAATCCAAGCAGAGCTGTCCAGTCCCCGCTCATGTGTTAGAGAACTGTGAGAAAACAGTGCTTGTGGCTCACCATGGTTGAAGGTTACCAAAAACCAATAATCTCCTCAGAGTCTTGCAGTTTTCTGACTGCTCTTTGAAGGATCACTCTAAGCAGTAAAAACAAAGAAAATCAAGCCTGAGCATTGTCTGAAACGTGAAACGTGTAGGAAGCTTGAAGTATGTATTTGGGACAACTAGGGAATTACATTCCTACATATGAGATGAAGCATGGTCTGAAACACTTTGTAAGTATTTTTTAATCCTCAGAGAGCTGTCTGTTTTGAAATTGCATTGCCATATCCCAGTATGTACTTACAGGGGAGCAGACAAATTACGATTAGTTTTCAAGAACCTGACAATAAAAATACTTAACCTATATTGCAACATGGTTTGTAACACAAACAGCCTCATCATTATACTTATTCATGCTACAGAGCAGATTTACTATTTATATTTGTCAGATTTACTATGAGATTTACTGTTGATAAACTGTTCTGCGCATACAGAAGTGGGAATTAATATTTTTTATTTCCTATTGAGAGTGCTATGGTAGCAAAGTTGGAAACTTATTATTCTGTCCAGATTTTCAATACACATAGAATACAAAAAGCTTAATTTATTTATTCAGTCCACTAAATTTCTCCAAAACACTAAGAGACATTCTCCCTCCCACCAAATGTTCTTCAGAACTCCTATAGTCAGTGTACTTGCTGATGGCCAGACCAAACTTACACACAATATAATTCCTTTCCAGAGCAAAACAGAGAAATGGGAACTGGTAATTCCAAAATCACGTTCTGAAAAACTCAAACCCTTACTTTTCTTGAACCATTTTTAGGAAAGCTTATTCACAGGACTTCTCTAATACAGAGTGACACACTGCTCTTTGCCCTGTATCTGACCATTGTGACTCCATCTATTGATCACATACTGCATCATTGACTGCACAGTTCTGCACCAGAGAGAAAAATTATGGGGTTTTTTACTTAAAAGGAGAGCATCAAGAAGAGGTGAGAACCCTAACTGGGTTGAAATCGCCTCCACGAAAGAAAATTAGTTTTTGTAAACACCATAGCAGTGGATTCGACTTTAAAACATAGCAGCCTCAATTTGTACTATATTAAATTGAAATGTTGAAATAGGAATAATGTTCAAAATTTAAGGTGAGAAAAGGCTGAAGCTACTCCTGTTCACAGAATATGAGACAGAATTGGTAGAGCTGTTAAAATCTAAACTAATTGACTTGGTTTTGGAGAAACATGACTGCCACACCTACAGATACCCCTCCAAGTCAGAAGAAGAATCTACTCCAATCTATTGGAGTGAATTCTGTTGCTATCCTTTATGTTTTTACTGCCCTTACAAATTTATTAGGATTGCAGTTGGAGAGGGCTACAGTTACTTTTCGTGTGGCTTAAGACATGTTCCTTCTCTGCCACTCTTCCTTGTAAAACTTACTGTCAAGCTTAACAGCCTGTGACAAAAGCTAATCCATAAAACTGAAAACAAGAGATTTGGGAAAAGAGCTTGAGAAGAGAAAAGTGGGAAAATAGTGACAATTTTTCTACATTTCAAAGACTGGGTCGAAGTAGCCTAATAAAAACCACACATCCAGCTCTTCCTGTCACCTCTTGGCTGGTTTCTGTCTGCTACAACTGTGCAAGTGAATCCTGCTGAGATGGGCAGGGGAGGAAGGGGCTGCTCCAGGAGGGCTGTGCCAAGGGGCTCGCGAGGCTGCAGCTGTCCATGGGCACACAGTCACTGCCTGGCTTTTGTTTGTCAGAACAGGGAGAAAACACATTCTCCCCCTCCCTTGTCTGGGAAACAGGAAACAGATTCTTATAAAGACTCTCCCACATACAGACTGGGCAGGAAAAAGGTGGAGTTTGGCAACATTAAGATTTGTTCTTCAAATGCAGACCAGTAATTACTGTAAGGTAAGCGACAGGATGGCTGGGCTTACTAATGTTTACTCACCCTGGTGCTGCTGTTTTCAAATGTATTTATGTTTCATACAGACTTACCCATAAATGTAAAAATCAGTTATTTTTACCTGAGTTTTCAGGTGGTGAGACCCTTGCAAAGACTTTATTTACCTTTACATAAATGCAACAAATGTAAATAAATGTCTTTTTCAATAACCGTACAAATGAATTCTTATGAGCCTTATAAAGTGGCTAGACATTTTTATCCGTGTTTTATAAACTTCGCTGTTTCAAGTGGAGAATACAGCTCCCCAGAGCACAGGAAAGTTCTACACCTCCACTTCAGAAATCATAAACCAGTAGTAATATTGTTTTTAGCTCAGAGGAGAAAGAAAATCATTAGGACAGAAATGTGTGTGGGTTTTCTAAGAAGGTCACTGACTTGTTAATTAATCTGTGTGTTCGAAAGGACAGATCTTTTTGATCAAATGTGCATCAGGAACACATATTAGTAACAGAAAAAGAATTAGTATGAACAGAAAGAAAGTTCTCCACTGGAAAAAAAAACCAAGATGTTGGTTTGACACTATTTGTTATGGGCTACCCAAGAAAAAAGTCTTAAAATAGCTTGATTGCATCATGTACTAAGTTTGAGATGTTATTCACCTTCACAGGAAGCACCTAACATCCAGACTGCTCAATATCAGAGTGTTAATCTGGATTGGGAATCCACCTCTCTTTTTTCAAAAGTCATATTCCAACCACTGAGAAATTAATTTTTTTAGTGAAAAAAATTTAAACAAACCTGCAAAAATCTGATTTCTTTCAGTTCCTACACAGATGCCTAAACTTGTGCTTGTCAAGGTCAGACTCAACAGCCTTTTAGAGCTTACAAAAAAAAGATTTTTTTAGTAATCCTAAATGCAGTGTCTTGAGCATATTACAAAACACAGCACTTAACCCCATAAAAATATTTAAATATGTAGTCAGTATAATACCTCTTCAGTGTTCTGTGAGCCATCACTCATTACAAAAATCCTCTCACAAGCTCTGTGAAATCAAATTATAATGAAAAAATGATTAAATGCCCCACAGAAAATGCCTTGTTACTGTATCTTGAATATACCCATAATTAAAACTGACTGGGAAGGTAAACACTTGTCTTGAAAAATAATGTGTTCAACACCTTTGAGTAATGTAGCTGCATGACTGCTGTGAAATAAAGCACCCAAGCCAATAAACCCAACAGGCACAGTCAGCAGCAGTGGTGCTGCAGCTCCCTCCCTTTCAGCAGGAGCCTCTTGCCAGGAACCTCTTGCATGAGGTTCCCAATCCTGAGCACCCTCTGGCATCACTGTTGTTCTCTCCCACACAGATTCAGTGAAAGAACTCCCATTTTCTTTTAGCTAAGCTGGCAGCACTAAGCAAAGTGATGGTGTATGCTGCATTGTTGGCAGGACGCAGCTCTGGGAAGTGGAGACTTCAAAAAAATCATTAACAGGTTTTGGTTTTGCTTTTTCTTCCTTAGCTTAAAAGGGGGCCATATTCAAGAGTCCCCTCAAGACAGGCGCAAGGAAAGAAACTTCAATTTACATCATGGTTATTATAGGTATGGTTTGACAGTGGGCATGGGAAGAAAGCATGCTCCCATTCTCTTTTAATGGAAAGCCTGAATTCACTGAAAAATGCTTTTTAAATGGCTACATTTAATACAATTATTCAGTGTCCTTTCACAGCAACAACCCACTTAAAACCTCTAGTCCTCAGAGCATCTTAGGGGGAAAAAGCAGAAATAAACTGTCCATTGCATATCAAGCTTCTGTATCTGCAATTCACAGTAACTGCTATAAAAGCTGACAGTTAATTTACTGCCCCTAGTTATTACTAATGAGCTATAAATTTGGCTGTTAATAGTTCTGGTGTAAAACAGATAAATTATATGGCTAGTTTTAGTGGGCACTTCTTACCCTGCATATATACAACTTTCATTATAAGCCCTGAGCACAGTCAGTACTTCACAAAGCAGTTTACTAGTAAGGAGAGAGAGAGGTGGCAGAGAAGGTGCCAAAAATTTTTTTTTTTTTTAATTTGGCATTTGAAGTGTTTTGTTGTTCCCTGTTCTGGCCCCAGATTGTTAATGGAACATTTTTGTAATACTCAAATCCGAAGACGAGCACTTCCTACCACCTGAGATTCTGTATAAGAGCACGGATGACAGTTCTCTTGAATTTGTATCACAACATTGTTTTATATCAAGAGGTGAGACATTCCCATTAAGTAAGTACATACACTATGGGGGGATTAAAAAAAAAGGAAAGAAAAAAGAGGGGGAGGGAAGAATACACACACAGAAGACCAGAAACAGCACATTCTGGAGTTCTGGATTAAATCTTTGCTTCTGGTAGAGACTAATAAAATGTCCATGAAGAGTTGCTGTTAGCTGCATGTAGATAAGCTATGAGAATGAACATATATTCCTATAGGTTGTTCTTTGATTTAAATATTTCCAGAGGTTGGGAGACAAACTGACCAGGCCAGTTTTAAGAGTATAAATCAAAATGAGCATACTTCTGTGCCACAGCATGAGTCTTAATCACTTTCTCATATTAAAAAAAAAAAAACAAAACCAAAGACTTTTCTAATATGATACTGAAGTATCAACTGGCATAGAGTACTGCAGTTTCAGAACTACATTATAAAATTATTTTATACTATATGCCCCAGTGATTTGAAGTGGCTGACAAAGAGGTTACCCCCCCCCCAAAAAAAAAATTGATATTTAATATCAATTAATCAATAAATACTTATTTTCTGTAAGTCATCTGCAGCATTCACCATGAAGAAGGCCCAGTTCCAAATCCATATTTGGGAATGACACTATTAATATAACAACAATGACTCAGAGTGCAAGTTCTAATGAAATCTTTTATTTAGAAGCATTACATTTATAATACTTTCCCTATATAAGGCTTGCAGTTTAAGCCTTTACACATACATTGTTAGTGAATATAAAAATGCTTAAACTACTTTTGAATGCTCACGCATGCAAAAAAAAATCCAAAGAAAACACGTGAGATCATAAATCTTGTGTTGTAGGACAAATCCTATGTGCACAGCTAGGCTGAATAGAAAGGACAATGGAATCACAGAATGTCTTGGATTGGAAGGAACCTTAAAGGTCATCCAGTTCCAGCCCCACTGCAATGGGCAGGGAACCTTCCACTAGACCAGGCTGTTGAGAGCCCCATCCAATCTGGCCTTGAGCACTTCCAGAGATGGGGCATCCACAACCTCCCCATAACCTGTTCCAGTGCCTCACCATCCTCACAGCAGAGAACTTCCCCTCTTTCAGTTTGAACCCCTTACTCCTTGTCCTGTCACTACAGTTCCTGATAAAGAATCCCTCTCCTGCTTCCCTGTAGGCTCCCTTCACACACTGGAAAGCTGCTGTGAGTTCTCCACACAACCTTCTCTTCTCCTGACTGAACAACCCCCAACTTCCTACAAACTACTTTCTACAATTTTCTCAGCCTGAATAGTTTAAAGGGAAAAAAAAATACTCCCAACCCTCCATAAAACAAACACCATTCCTGAAGGTGAAGACTTACTCAAAGATCCAGAATTACAATTCTAGAAGTGGTTTGGTATTTTGCACTGTATTTTGAACTTAGCAAACACAGAGTAAGGTGGACAGTAGCAGGAGTGCCCATGATGCATAAATAATGCCAAAATGTCATGGAATTGCTGCATATGGTAAGCTATTGTCACCACAGGTGACAGGGAGACTACTGTCAGTCCTGCTGTTTGCTTTCAAGACCCTTGCATTCACCATCACCCTCTTTCTCCAGGTTTTGACGGCTCCGTAACTCCTCCATACTGCTCCTGCAGTGGAGCCAACAGTAAAACAAATGGGGCCTCCCTCAGGCAGAGCACAGGGAAGAGCCCAGGAGCCAGAACCTGCAGGAATGAACCTTGCCAGCCCAGCGGGGCAGCAGTGGTCAGAAAGTCAGAAACCCTTTCTGCACGTGGGAAATGGTGCCAGACTGGAACCCCGTGCCCATCGTTTGGCTATGTCACTGTGCAGTGCTGGAATGGTAAACATGGGATGCAGGGGAGTGGAGTGGGAGACTTGAGCCAAGCATTTCATAAAGGAAATTTCTGCTGTTTATAGCATAGAAGTATTTGCCACATTTTGCTTGTCCTCAGAGGCTGTTCTCCATCTGTACGGACCCAGCAGTCAGAGCTGCCCTAGATGTCTACATCCAAATATTACTGAAACATCATCCCTGCATACACTGCAGCAACCCTCCTTCTCCAAAAAGGAGCAAAATAAGGGCATGTCTATGACACATGAGAAGACATCTCACTTTGTAACTGAGGCACCTGAATGAAGATCACTGTCAGCTTCAGAAAGTGCAGGAGTAAACCTGTAACTAAGTTACAGATGAGGAGAGGGCTGTAGCTGACCAAGAAAGTACTGAGATACCAGTCAGAGCTCAGCCAGGAGTGCTGGCATTTTGTACCTTGGCTTGCATTTTCTGACCTGTGACTACTCTCCAAAAATGGATTCCCAATAATCTACTTTTTTGGCCCTAATCTGATAAATTTGTGCTGTGCTTTACAAGGATAACAGTCTGTACTGCTACCCTTAGATTTCCCCTTTTTTCATGACAGAAAATGTGGTAATTTGGGAGAGCTGTAAGGCAGTTCAAACAGCTGCTTCTCCTCAGATAAGATATTTGGGTGTTCATACTACCTCAGTCTGCCAGACGAGCTATTTCAATGGGCTTTCATGAGCTGTTTGTCACATCCTTCAAAGATATTTTTCCTGCAGTTACAATGAGACACAATAAAAAGGCCTTCTGGAGTAGATTTACTATGTTCTTTCCGATTTCTACTTTTTTGGGCAAAACAAACATAAGATACTACTTTCTCTCCTTGGCTAGCTTTACGTCAGTACAAGACAGAAGCACACAAGAAAAACAAATTCTTTTTCAATTTCAGTGCTTGGCTCAAAATCAAAAATCATTAGTTTAAAGCAGTGGCTTGGAAAAGAGGAAACATCTTGGGGCCAAAAATATTTTTTATCAGTCAGTGAGCATCCATTAATCATTAAGATGTTTCAAAGTATTTTGTCCCCATCCAACTTGAACTTGTTTCAAGGCAATGGTTAGTTCTGACTGAGATAATATATGTTCACCTTCATGTACCCAAGATGAATGCAGAAAAAAAAAATTTTAAAAAACCCCACAACTCTTCCATGCAGAGTGGAACTTAAAGAACATTTTTCACAAGGGCCCAGGGCAGTGCTGAGCAGAGAGGAGATGTCCAACTATTTGAACTCTCAGGTGAAACACCGATGCAACAAAGTCACTAGTTAAACACAAACTTTTCGAGAAAGTTGAGCAAGTGATCCTCAGCAGCACAGGCACTGAGGTGCTAAACTGCAAATACTGCATTTTCAAAGCTTTCACCCCACCAGATTTCTGAATGCATGATCTAGCTGTGTTCTTTTGGCACTTCATGTCCCAGGAAAACATGCCACACAGCAGTTATTCAGCAGTGCAGAGTCACGTAGGGCAATGATGAGAAGATAAAAATTATTTAATTAACATCTAAACGTTTTAAATTGTGCTACACATTTGTTTCAGCAAATAATCTCTTGCACACGCTGCTCATTTCCATCACCATAGGTTTGGGATGGCCACTGTGCAGGAATTGCAGAGATTATTGCTCAGTTTTAACAGCCATCTTCACACAGCTGACAAGCTTCTGAACCTGAACTTTCAGACCAAACGTGGTTCACTTGGACTTGTCAAAATTACCGTGACAAGCAGAAGAGAATCATCACGTGGCTCTCTGGCCAGGGTCAGAAAGCCCAGTGTGGGTGCAATTTTTACCTTGCAGGTTGTTGGTCAGTATTCCCTATGCTATTGGGAGGGAAGTCAGCCAGTTGCCAGCTGTCCAACAGAGGTGTTCACCTGTACAATGTTCAGCTGGACAATCTACTTGCCACTGCAGCACAGCCTTCCTGCAGAGGGCATGGCCATTGTGCAGGGACACCAGCAGGACACAGTTCTGTCTGCACCACTGTGAAGGTTATAGGAATGTATAGGCCTGTACATTATGATCTAAAAGACACAGGAAGTTTGACCTGTGACTAAAGTTCAAGCTGTGTTGAGGTCATATCTTGTGAAATGCATGCTTGGATTTACACCCTTCCTTAAACCCAAGTCATTAGAAGAAAAAGAGGAAATAGATGTGTAGTAAACAACATTTGTTATTTGACACCCTAACAGCCTGCAAAGATTTATACAGAATATCACTGATTCCAAATGGTAAAGGGACAAGAGAAGACGAAAGAAGAAACAGCAATTGCAAAGAGAGAAAAAATTGATGCTGCAATGATTACAGTGCCAGTTGATTTTTCAGTGTCACTGTGTCACAACACAGCACCAAGCAAATAAAGGAATATCTCCCAAGCTAAGAT
The DNA here is from genome assembly GCA_013399835.1 of Leptocoma aspasia. Taxonomy (NCBI): domain Eukaryota; kingdom Metazoa; phylum Chordata; class Aves; order Passeriformes; family Nectariniidae; genus Leptocoma; species Leptocoma aspasia. The sequence goes on along the minus strand of VXAX01005444.1, from coordinate 1,731,284 downwards.
GACCTTCAAAAGAGATTGTTTATACAAAGGAACTTTGCAATGCAAAGAAATACAATCGGCATACAGCAGGATAGCACACAGCAGCAAGGCTGACTTAACAACATGGTCAAAGAGATGCTGGCAGGTAAGATTTCTACCTCAGTCTCAGCAAGATAAAGTGGGTCTTCTAAATCAGTGTCCTCTGATGAATCTCAGCACCAGACCCCTCTGTCTCCACAAGCCTAACCATTACCCGCTTCAACAAGCAAGAGCAAACATGCCCATGTCCAGTGAGACCTGCTCAAAGAATACCTATAAATCACTGTTTCTAAGTGAAACTCTGCATTTTAGTTGTGTTTCCCATTTATGTTTGTACAGTTCTTACACTGGTGTCAAATGAGGTGTGATGGAACAGCAGAAAAGCAAGGCAGGGGAGGCTTTTTGCTGGTATTAGGTTGGAAAATGTCTTCAAGTATCTTAGCTCCCCGTGCAATCTCTCTCCCTCTTTATGAGTTTACAACTGCAAACAGAGCCTGACCAAATCACACCCAATGAAAAAAACTTATTATCATGATGACTTTTGCTACACATCCTTGTTTACAACCCCTTTTTTTCTTGTTTAGTTTTGGGGTCTTTTTGGGGGGTTTTTTGGGGTTTTTTTGTTGTTGTTGTTGTTGTTTTTGTTTTTTGTTTGGTTGGTTTTTTGTTTGCTTGGGATTTTTTTTGAGGTTTTTTGTATGTGTTTTTTATTCTTTTTTGTTTGTTTGTTTTTAATAATGAAGTTTTCATGCCTGGCACTGTAAAAAGCACTCCCACAGTAACTATCTGCCCTACAACACTCCATCCCAATGAGCTCCCCTCTCCTCAAGTGACCTGCACAACAGGGTGCCTCTCCACCTGACAAGTGGAACACGCTGTCCCAAACAAAAACGCCTGAAGATCAAAACAAGCTTTTCTGCTGACATGGCAAAAGTTTAGGCTAAACAGGAAAACATACTTGAAGCTCTTTTTCCATTACCTTGCATTATTAAACCATCTAGGCAAGAGATAAACATAAAAGGAATTTCTTTAATTAGATAAATCTACTTCTCAGCATCTGTTGTTTAATAAAGTAAAGCAGATCAGCATGTTAGAATCAGATAATACTGAAGTCTCCCACAAACTCACAGCTGAAGCTTCTTTTTCATGCAAGCATTTGGGTGCCCCTGGTTTTACTTACTGAAATACAACACTTCTAGTTGAATGCTCGCTGTAAAATGCAATGCCAGGTACACACTGGGCCACAAGTGAAATTCCTTAAAATGATTATGCATCATCTGGCAAGTTAGAACAGAGCAGAACAGATGCACAAGGTCATCTTGCACAATATATTTCCCTGAAGTTCTATACCATGCATTCATTTTTAATAAAACTCAAATCAATTAAAGATTGTGCTTCTTGTAACTAAAGTAAAAAAAAATCCTTTAACATAAGCAATATCCATTACCTTTTGCTTTTCAGCATCATTTCTTAATTGACTCTAAGATAATCTCTCAAAGGTCACAAACCCCTGCAAAAAAGCCAAGTTAATGAGAACATATTCTTAGCCTCTCTCTACTACAAACCCAATCCTACTGAGGGACAAATTCATCTTACAGCTTAAAACCAAACACTGTAAGATAGTAACCTTCACTTATGTTTGATCTTGTATGCAGTCAGATAATGGCATTTTTACTACAGTCATAAAAAATGTTAAGAATGTGCCACGAAGATGTTAACACCCATCTACTTTGACATTAAGAAAACCTAATGCGAATCAAATTTTGGAGTTTTAAAAAATCAAATATAAACATATTTTGGCAAAGCAAGAGATCCTTCTAAGCTGCATTGGGCAAACCAGTGCAGGCAAAAACCAGTGCAGTCCAGCTGAACAACACTGCCAAAATAATCCAAATCCATCTGGGCTGGGATGTCCCTCTCCTGTGCAGAGATTGCCACTCGGCTTCAGCATGGACTGTGAGTTTAAAGTGGGGTTAGCCTGCACACTCTGAAGCACATCAGAACACATCTGGGCTTTTCAGGAGCACAGCACTAAGGCAGCTGCACCATGCAGCACTTACCTCAGCACTCACTCACTACAGAGGGTTAAAGGCAGCTAAGGAAAGTGACACTCCAAGATTAACAACTTTCTTCATTTGTCAAACCACCTGCCAGCTGCAAGCAAACAGTTACCACTGCACAGTGGAAGTACAAGTCCTCTTCAGATCAGCTAAGCTGTGCTCAGAAATAAAACTTACTTGTTATGAAGACACACAAGAATCTGCTTTAGTAAAAATCAAATGCAATTATTTTAAAAAACCCAATGACCTGAAAATTCTCTCTTTTCGATTTTTATAAAATTCTTTAAATAGGAATATTTAGTTCACTATCATCTTTCCAGTTATGGTATATTCTCTGTTACTGAGAAGATGAAACAGCTATCAGACAGAAGTAAAATCAGTATTTTTAAAACCACAAAGCTAGTAAAGTAACTCAGATTAGTAGTTTCAAATAGTAAAAACTTAAACTAATTTTTCAGACTGGCGAAATTTAAAGTAATTTGTATTCTGTGTCAGGGAGCATCACATTTAATGAGTTTAGATCTTTTTGGTATCAAAAGCTGGGAAATACTTAGAATAATTACCACAGGCATTTCTTCAGGAATCACACAGTTCCTAATATTTCATGGCTTTCCTGAGCAGATCCACCTCCAGACAACTCTAACCTGCCCCCACCAAATGCATGCACTATAAAAGCAAACCTAACAAGATGCAGAAGAAAACCTGCTAAATAAGCTGCACTATCCTTAGTCCTTAATCACTTCCTATGCTGTGATCCTCTGTTCTTTTTGAGACAAAAGACATGGCAATTATTTCATGTACCCCATCACTAGAGAGGAAAATAAAGGCTTCTGTTTTCACGTGGTTTTAATGATGAAGTTTCAAAAGAGGATGCAGGCTCTTTCTTACCCGTTCAGCGTGTATGACCCATTCCTCCTGAGTCTCATACTTGCAGATAAGAATCTTAGGAAAAAGTCCAGAATGAGGTGGTTTGTCCTCTGCAACACCAGAATACAGGCACCTGTTTGGTGGTTGTGCTTTTTGTTCACCAGGGGATCTCTTTCCTGTTTCTCTGAGTCATCAGTGGGGAACAATACGAAACCACCACCAGAGCCACTGAGCAGGAAGCCCAGAGGAAACTGCCTGCAGCCAAACAGGAGTCTGGAGGTGTAAAATCTCCCCAACACACCTCTCACAAAATCTTGGAGCCCACTAAGGAAAAGCAGCAAAAGCTCACAGAGGAGTTTTTTACAAAGTACCTGAAACTCTCCCTGCACGTGCAAGAATAAATTTTGTAGAAAGCTGTAATTTATCAGTGAGCTGCTCTTCTTCTGAATAGCCTGGAAGCAGCTCCAGATCTCTTCCCTCCTGCTCACCAGCCCTGCTGCAACTATCACTCAAGCATTACCCTCAGAGCACAAGGCAACTAAACAAGAAGCCCTAGATAACAAATACTCAGCCTTTTTTTGTTCTGGGTTTTTTTTTTTCCTCCCCCCAGTATCAAGTTAGAAATTACACATGTGGAAAGGGACATAAGATTAGTGGTTAAAAGGCTTATTTTCCTTGTAGTTAAAAACAGGCAGATCTAAAGTCACGCTCGAATGGTGCAGGGAAGAATATCCTCCAGCAGTCCAGTGTGGGGCAAGCTGCCCTGCATAAATCACAGGATTGCAGTGTCTCTGATGAAGCTGTTTTCCTCCCCTTTCTGTTCACCCTGCCATTCCCTGATAGCTGGGAACCAAACAGCTGCACAGCTTAATGTCTGCTGAGTCTACCACACAATGCAAAATCACTCCAGGTAGCTGTTGATAATTTACTGTCTGTGAGCAGATCAACAGCGACTTAAGTAATAAATCACACAAAAAATATTTTTATCAATGGATGTTGGAACAACCATCACTTGTAGCCCAGGAGAAACTGCTTTAGGATAATGGGAAAACTGCACACTAGACAAATATAAAGATTAAATATTCACTACCTAAAAAACCAGAAGCAATCAATCCCATAGAACTCTGGCCTGAGTAAAACATTATTCTTATTTGAATGGCTCAAATGTCTGAAGACCATATGCTTGTCAAGCTGCATTTTAAGTAGTTTAACAGTTATAGGAAACCAGCCTAAAAAAAAAGAATTACTTTATTTCTTTGTAGGTGCCTCAGATTATACAGTTAGGTGTAATCAAGAATACCAGTATAGAGACTATAGATCACAAAAGCTGAGAGAATAAGAGTTACACTGAATTATAGGCTGAAGAAATCAATGTGGTCCTGCTGATAAAAGGCAATGAGACTGAGCTGAACAAACATGCTGCATCTGCAGGACAGAAATTCTCAGGATCTATCTGGCCTAATCTGGAGCACTGTGCTCAACCCATGGCACCCTAGTTGAAGGCAGATGTAGAATGAGCTGGAGCCCAGAGAGCATCAAGAAGATTATCTGTCTTACTGATGTGAAAGCTGAGGGAGAAAAACAAGACACCTTCCAAGAACATAAAGAGAAAGAAAACAAAACGTTCTTCCTGCTCTATCCATCACAAAGGCATTTGAATTAAGCAAGAAACACAGCAGGTTAGGATTATTTTGCTTGGTATGTGTGTGTATTTGGCTTTTAAGTACAGGAATAGATTACAGAGTCTACATTATTGCAGGCCTTTGAGATGATCTTGCTCCAGAGCTGGGGACTGACTAGGTGACTTCTGCAGGTGTCTCTCATCCCTGCCTTTCTATGATTTGCTCCCAGTTCCAGCTGGTAGAAAAAAAATGAAAATCATGCTGTGTAACGATGACACAAACTAGCTCAAGTCAAACCAGACTAGAGCATGCTTTAATTTCCTCCTCAAAATACAACAGAGTGGCCAGGACTCCAAATAGGTCCAACACATTATGAGCACAGTGGTGGGAGCGCTCTGTTTTTATCATAGACATTCTGGGAGAGAATACCACCTCATGTTCTTCTCAGCTTTACAAAGATCCTACCTATGGACTGGCTGGCACCAGGGCATAATTATTGCAGTTGCTGTGGTCAGGCCCTGCTGTCCCTCAGGAGCTGGCCAAGATTCCCTATGGCCACAGAACAGCTCCAACTCAGGTCTCTGCAGGCAGCTGCCTACCAACCAGTGCTGAGTAAAGCACAGACACATTCCTGAAAGCTTACCAAAGTAAACTAGGATGATTTTTTTGGGTAATAATTTAGAGAATAAAAAAATAAAGGTAATAAATCAAAAATGCTACATAAAGATTATTCCTAAATGCTCTACAAACCCATCTCAGTTTTCTTCTTGGAATATGAGATTTTAGAGAGGTCACCTTAAATCCAGGCTCAGCGTAAAATCCAGGCTCTGGTATGTTTGCAGCTTTACTGGAAATAAAAGATATATCTGACAGTATAACTAAATTATATATGACACTGGGCTTTCTTTGGATATCTACTAATTTACATTGCAGGTGCACCAGCAATATGGAACATGGAACCTGTCATGAGGTAATGTCTGATAACTATTACTTAACAGCAATTGACTACTATTCTAAACTGGAGAATCATATTTTTTTGTAATTATTAAAACAAAAGAAAAGGTGACCATCCCACAGCTTTTTTAAAGTGCCTTTCTGGATACAAAATTTAAATGATTTACCCATGAATGTCTGAGCATTTTGCTTTCACTGTCTACCTAATTATTTTAAAATTAATTTCAGAATTCTGCTGCTGAAAGCAGATGCTGGTTTTTTCGAAACTCTACTTCTGCAGAAAGACATAAATTCCTTTTTTTCTTTTTCACTCCCCCATGCTCTTTCAGGATTACAGCAGCACAAGGGTATGTGTTCTTTAACATCTCCATCTGAAAACTATTATAGGAAACCAGCAACTAAATATAAACTGTCCAATCAGAGCCAGAGTCAGCCACATCGATGCTGGGATCCCAAAATGCTATCATGGACAAAAGAACTTACCACAGGAACACAGCTAAGCCTACTTGCCAACACAACTGCTTCAGAAACAGTGAATTCCCGCTTCAGAGAGGTCTTCTCCAGAAATGTGTTTTGTTAACAGAGATTAAAAAGCCCCTTATTTTCAGCCAACATGAAGATGATAAACTCGCTGAATAGGCAACTCCATGGTGAGGCAATGTGCTATAGATATTATCTCCTACAGTATTTTCAATTAGGTGCCCCTAAAGAAATCCTCTTCCCCCCTCTCTCCCTACACATAGGCATTCCAGAGACCATACAGGAGCTGAATCATCCTCACTGTGGTGAAGGCACATGGCAGAAGGGAAAACATCTTCATGTCTCCTTAAGATCCCTTCTGACAAATAAAGTGTTTGTACAGCCCACTCCTCTTTTATTCCCTTTCCCAAGCAGAATCCATAAACTTTAGCATGTATTTTTTTGTTCACAGGCTAAACATTCATCCAATTACTGCTCCACTTCCAAGGGGAATTTCAACAGTACCATTTGGCCTAGTTTTTCTGGACATTAGCTCAAAGAGCAGTTCTTTAGATAACATAAATTAGCATGGATGATTTACCATTTTCAACCATGTCCCAGCTACTTTGAGCTTTGAAAACATCATTAAAAGATCTATTTCAATTCCTATTAAATAAATTCCCATTTAATAAGGAAATGTACGTGTGAAGTAAAAGCCTGAGTACAGAAGAGAAAAGCCAGTCCTTCACTACTTGGACAGACTTACAGTACACTCAAAGCTTAATTATTCATCCAGGGGGAGCTTTGCATATGAATGAAACATCTTTCTACATCTAAAAAGAAATATTCACTAGCAACCTCAGTTCTCCACATCTGGTCAGGAAAGAGAGGAGACAGAGTGCCCATATGCACCCTATTTGCCAGAGCCACGGTTTTCACAAGTGTTAAAAAGTTATTTCTACAGTATATTTATTCTTATTTTATAGGTATATTGTTTACCCTCTTTTGAAGAATCTATTTGAATTCATCTATTTGACTACTGAAGAAATAATTTACTCCTTCTCCTGGAAAATACCCACTAACTTAATGCTTAACCTTGTTTTGTACTGTTGCATCATAACTTGTATTTAAGGACTGTCCAAGTTAATTCCCAAGATAATCAATGAAGTACTGAATTGTTACAAGAAACAAATTTAAGTCTGCTTTTCTGGTCTGATTATACACTTACAGCACTGCACCAAACAGTGGGTCAGCCAGGTTCACTTTACTTCTGCCTAACTACTTACATAATTCAGACTTAATTTAAACACTGATATTAGAGGAACAAAGATGTTACATATCACTATCAATTGTTGCTTGATAGGGAATGAAAAAGTAAAAGAGGAGAAGGAGAACAGGAAATTTGACTCTAAGACATAGCTAGATGTAAATGTTATCCCCAAATTCTTCTGATTCATCTGCCATGTGAAGATAGTGCAGCCTCAGCTTCATAGCTGAAGAGATTTCTTTGCCAACCTTGTAAAGAAATCCCATTACACTGGAGATTTTGGCTTAGTATTGAAAAGAAAGAAAAAAGCCCTGTGTGGGGACACTACAATGGTCAATATACAAATGAAAGCCGTAATAAATTTCCTATAACCAAAGAGAAAGCTGTAACAGGGGAGAAGTCTTGAATCTGCTTTTTAGGAGAAGATTTTTGTTTTGGTTTGGTTTTTATAATGAACACAACAGGCAGACCTGATTGAAAACAAAAGTGACAGCAGCACTGAAAGGGTTATTGCAAGCTGTTTATAATAAGGACAGCGTTGGAGAAAGTTGCAGAGCTGTAATAACAGAAGAGCAATCCGCCTGGAAACGGAAAAGGGTGGGTGAGCGGTTTCTACCGGACCAGGGCAAAAGCCAGGCTTTATAAATTTAGAAAAAAATACACACCCACACAAAATGTCTCAAGTAAGAGGATAGGGGACGAAGGGGAAAAAAAAGAAAGGAAAACACACACACACCATTTTACAAGGCCTTTATATAAATTTTGCCTAATCATTCTTAATGGACATCTGCCCATGGCTTAATACAGGAAAGACCAAGCTTTCAATGTGTGCCAAAGTGTCTGAAACACAAACCTCTGGCACACTGCCTGCTTTGATCCCCCACTTGGGGCAGTTTCCTGGATATAGGCTTGGAGCAAATGAACACAGATACATCACTCTTTGGAAGGGCCAGCAGAAAGAGTTAATGTAATGTAAAGTTCAGCAGTGGATTCACGGTACTCGAGTGCATTCTTTTCAATTTACTTTAAATGATTTTTAGGTTTTGAAAACAGAAGCAGCTGGGCAGATTTCAGTAATTAGTTTTGGTGTTAGAGAGAGGTCCTGACACTGGGTTAACAAAACTACTGTGGCAAAAGAAATGCTTTAGTGGGAGGTGAAGGCTGCCCTGATTCATGCAGATGGGCACAGGGACAACAGGTATTTATATAACTCTGGCAAAGGGCTGTAGAGCATGAGGACCCCCATTCAGATCAGCCCCCAAAACTCTGTCCATCTCAAAGGAAGGCTCATAAAGTAACATAAAAAATAGTAAGAGAAGATTGATGTTCTTGGCAAGAGCAGCAAGCAGGTAATTTAGAGCAGGCACTGCCCCTTCAGCCCAAGAACAGGAAAGAACTGTATGAGTTACCAACATGCTCCACCCAGCAAGTCTCAGCTGGTATAAAAGTCTCTGCTGCAAAATTTAGCTAATGATACAATCCAGGAGAAGTGTGGAAGTACCACAGAGGGAGAACAGGAGAGATATTTCTGAGAAAGAGACTTGAGCTAAAATTAAACACGATCAGGCACATACAAATCCCTGAAGCCTACAAAACAAGCAGAAGGAAAAACAGTCACATTTTCTATGGCACAACTGGCTCCTTTACTTTTATCCTTTCCTTTTTCTTTTTATTTAGTCAAGTGGTCTTACACTAAGGTGGTAAAAGCTACAAGCAATTTTTCAACTAAAAAAGTTTAAAGCTAGATTGGTTTTGTTAATAATGAAACAGTAGCCAGATTCCAATACAAAATCCCCATATACAACAAGAAAAAACTTTATTTATAGAGAACCCCAAAGAAAGTAAAGGAAGGAAAATTATTTAAATATTAAAAAAGGCTGTAATTTTTGTCAAATACAGAACAAATCATTAAAAACAAGATGTATCAGGACATACAACTGGATAACACGTAAGTTTTATAAAACAGATCATATGCCAAATGTAGGTAAGTACAAGAGGTATACAATATGTGCTCAGTCACTATAATATCTTAAATTTGCAATAAATGGAAAGAGCCAGGCCCTCACGCTGAATCTCCTTTTAAACTTGATTATGAGCTTGGTCTTGCACATCCTCCCCAGTATCCTCAAAGATTAATTAATTTCTTCCATTACCACCCCTTGCTACTGCAGGGAACACTGAAGGGACTCTGGAATGCCCCCCTCACAGGAGGGTAAAGGAAATTTACTTCAATCCCAAATTCAGACTGCTGCTACAGATGCTTACTGCCAAGTATTATAAATTACATTATTTATTCAAGGAATTTAATATTTACAGCTGTAAATGAGGACAAATCTGGCAAACAGTAAGTTGTTCTTTTGCAGTTCCTAATTCAGAAGGGTCTGTGCAAAAATGTAAGCAAAACTGCTTACTTGGTAAGGGACACACTGATGAACTCTCTGCACTTCAGTATGCAGTACAAATCTCAACAAAGGAACACTTCTGCACCCATGGAATACAGTTGGCTTTGACCTAAGGAATTATGTGTGGGAACTGGGGGGTGGGACACCAACGATTAGCAACAAGAAAGTGTAAAACCAACACAAACATTACAGGAAAACAACTACAATCAGAAGCTTTAAGCTAATCTATCAGTTGCTGACTGTTATGATAAGAGGACAAAAGTGGAAACTTGAGTATATCAGGAATAAATTCTGATCATAAAAAATACCATCCTGCGTTTGTAGAGTCACTTATCAGACATCCTTTATGCTTTACCTTCAGAGAGAAGCAAATGGACTGTCTCAAAAGAAATAAATACAAAATTATTTTTGCAGATTATTCTGTACTTCAAATTAATGGACATAATGAAACAGCTTCTCTGAAGTGCTAAGTGAAAAATACTTTGTGTGTCAGGCAAAGGCAGCAACGTAAATCATTTGAACTCTGGCTTTTTTAGGTGATCCTAACAAAGCCCTTGCCAAATTTTACTTTGGCTGCTGTTATTCACATTTTTGCTAGATCCTAAATGTTCAACAAAAAGTCTTTGTAGACAAATCCCAGGCATAAGCCCAGTCATCCATCCTTCAAAGAAAGGCAAGAATACTCCACCCCAGTCAGAGTCTGGACCTCATATTTGAGAGCATCAGAACATTAACTAACATTTAGATAGCACTTTCGGAAATTTTAGCAGCACTCTGGAAAAAAGCCCTCAATCCCTGCAACCTGTGTCGGTGATTGTTAGAGTCATTACAGTGGAAAAACCCAGGAGGAAATGGCTATAAAGCAAAGCAGATAAAAGGAAACTACTTGGAAACCGAATCAGAAAGTCAGTGCTGTTTCTGTCTTCCCCATTACTGAGGATAAGACAACACAGGGCACCATCCACATGCTGCCTTTTCACTGTTTGCTCAGGCACAGCAGTGAAAGTGAAGTAAAACTCTACTGGACTTTCAAGATCAGAAAGCTGCTAGCTATAAAATACTCCCTGATACTTAAACAATTTAAGGCCAGGAACGAAACATTTGCTACATCTGCCAACTGGCATCTTCCACTTCGGCATCTCTCTTCCCAAAGTGTAAAACAGCTATAACAATACTTCAGGAAACACTTGGGCAGTCAAAATACAAAATCTAGGATTTAGTGGGATGAAGTGGCTAATGCAAAGCCAAACATCAAATGAAAGAATAAAGTGATTCAGAAATCTTCAACTCTCAATTCAAACCTCAGTGCCTAGGCCTCCTGCCTTTCAAAATACCTCTTAGATGAGAGAAGCTGCATTTGAGCTCCCAGTAACTGCTCTTCATTCTCTTATCTGTGGGCACACACAGACCTTATCTAAATATTTTTCCTGAACACGGAACTCAGCTCTCAAGGCAATATAGTAGACAAAGCCTCAAAGATACTTTATATTCTACCATTCTCAAGTGAAAAAAAAATACAATAAAAAATTGTACACCCACCACTAAATTTCATCCAAACTTTGCACAACTACTGCCTGGCCACACTTCTGCCTTTACATTCCATACATTACATACTTCCAGTGACAAGCAGTCCCTCGAGCTTACAATGGGAAAACCTACAATGCAAGGCAGTCCCTAACTCCTCGCTTACATAATGCATCCCTTCCCCATATGCAGTCTCATACCATAAAAGCATTTAGCCTAGAAAGGTGGTCTTAAACACCTTCAGAGACATGGCAATATACTTCTTCAGTAGCAACAGATGATCAGGGAGAACAAAGCAAACAGTCCTGTCTTGGAAACGAAACATGCTCCTCCTGGCAAAAGATGGAGTAATTTAACATTAAAAGCAGAATTTCCAAGCTGCCAGTGGAATTCTTACCCTTTTACTGTGCCATTACCTAGATGAAGGATAATTTAAGGGGAGCAAGTAATCTTCAAGACCCAGGTTAGATGAGAACTAGTTTTGGCTGAAAACCAAGAAGTGACTCAGTTTAAAAAAAACTAACTGCCAAATTAATGAAGTAAAAAAACTTCATATGACAGGTTAGAGTTGCCTAAAAGCCGCCATGTTTTTCAGTTTTTAACATCCTTTCATATGAAAAGTTCCTGGAAGATTTTAACCATCATCAGTTTAGGCCCACATGCAAACATAATGATCAAATTCCTTTTTTTCCTTCAAGCATGATTAAGGATACAGATCTCATAGCCCACTCTTTCCCCACAAAACATCTCTTCCACCTACATATCTTAATTAGGATTGCACTCTTGTTATGCTTCCCTTATTCATGGATTCCATTTTTACTTCTTCCAAGATTTAAAAGGAATATTTAGAGTAGAGTCATCTGTTTTAACATTTCTGGTTGTATCTACCCATCTATTTCCATCAGAACACAGCTTCATTAACTGCAGCTGGTGAAACACAGAAGTGACAGTCACAGAGACTGGGACCTTATTGTCAAGATGAGGCTGGGCACCTGCTCGAGCCATTCCTTCTATACCCATAAAACAGAATTCTTATTACAGAATTTCAACTTACACACAGAGGATTTTAGATAAACCTTGAGCGTTTAAAGCTTGATGTTTCATCGATTTTGCATGATGAATGCAATCACAAGTTTACATTTATGATCCAGGAGAATTAATGTCGAAGTCAACAATTAAACCCACTCAAATTTTTTATTCCCACCAGATGGGCAAAAGAGAGCCTGTACAGCAGATTGAGAAGGGTGATTCTCCTTACATGCTATTCTGTAATATCTACGATTTATCTAATGTCTTATTATTGTCGCTGTTATTTACTTCCTTATTTTGCTTGGATTTTTAGTGCAAGTTCATGTAATTTTGCTTGAAGTCACTAAGCTACAGTAATCAAAGCAATCTTGCCTGCACTGCTGTGAGCAGGAGGCAAGCAGCAACTAGGCTAATTAGCATGCAATTTTCAAAGGTCAATTACCACATCATTAGCCAGGCCATTTACATCTCTGCAATGTGGAGCATTCTCCAGCTTTAGACAGCGGAATGGGACAAAAACGGATTAAATTGCTTAGGGTCAAATAGTACAGTGAGTTGATGAGTAAAGAGTTTAAACTCCAGTAGCTTGAGTAGGTCATAATGGGCCACTTTCACACCATGCCCTGGTCCTGCTGACACCATCTTCTGTCAGATGCTTAAAGAGACACAGCAAGCCTATCTACCAGGAAATGTTAACATCCGCTCACCCTGAGTAAATCTCCTTTCTTTACTTTAACAAAACAAAAAACAAAAGACCAATTAGCAGAAAACGCCTGGCTGTATGTCCACAGTCACAGAACTTAATAGAAGTAAAAACAAAGAATAATCAGCACCTATAACCATCATGTTTAGAAGCAAAATTTAAAAAAAGAAGCGAACCAAGACACAGTACAGGTTGTCCTAAATTTGCTTCTAGATCAATAAGCAAAACTTTAGGAAGTATATAGTCAGAGCAACGCTTTAAGGGATATGACTAGGATTATAAATAAGAAAACTTTTTGTCCCCTGGATTTTAGATATGTACTGCACGGTCTATACCCTAAAAGACGTACATTAACGTGATTTTGGGCATGCAATGTCAACCAAGCCAAGTCTCAAAAGCCAGCAGTCCAAGAGTGCAGGCCTGCTGCACACACAGCTTGTGCAGGCACAGTTTCAGTGCAGGACACACAGGCATCTTCACAGTGGCATTTGCTCTGCTAGCCCAGACAAGCAAACCAGGCAAAGACTGCTGGGTTCAGCTCCAGGTGAGGAGAGAAGGAAACCTCTAATAACTGGAATTCTTTCTGCCTCCAGCAGAGCTGGCATTTCTTCCCCTACCTATCCAGCTTTCTCCTTATCTATAATTTGCAGCCATACTCACTCCGTGATTGTATTTAACCTTTATATTAAACTCTCTTTCACATCAAACACCAGCACGGGATCCTTTAGTTTTTCACATGCCTGTGTGACAATTATCTTTATAAAGAAATGGTACAAAGCACACTGCATGGCTTCTCCAGCTTTGACCTGCCTTTCACTCCAACCCTCATCTCTTTTCTCGAGATACTCCAAATATTAGGAAAAATCGTCACTGTGCTTTAACTCCACACATCATCATTACAAGTCAACTTGCACACAACCCCCCTTTCTTATTTAAAAATTTGGGATAATCATAATTCACAAAAACACTCCTAATTTTTTCCTTCTGACAGCCTAATTCAATGAAAAGTTATAGTCATTGATATGTATCGCCAGACTCTCCATATGCTAGAACAATAATGGATTATCTGCTTGTTTTAGAAACAAAAAACCCTCACTACATTGATAAAAAATAAGATAAAGCTCAGCTGGGATCAGTGAAAGTCAGAAAAGGGATATTACAATACTTCTGCTGTTAACCTTTAAAAATGCACCCATTTGAAATTTAAGTGAAGAAAAGCTTTATTCTTCATAAGTGGTAAAAAACCCGAGGCTCTTCAGTTTTCTATGAAGCATTACCAGTTTTGGTCCTATACCAGACCTAACAGTTCTTATAAAGCTTTGTTGCAGGTTGTCAGCATTTTATTTCATTTTGGGTTTTATTAAAAGCATTTCGTTTTCCTCATACACTGCAGTTCTGTAAGAATATATACATCAAACAATTAGGATCATCACGAGAGATGCCTTATCTCTTCATCTGAAGACAGAAGTGCCAAATAGATTATTATGAAGGAACCTGCAAAACACACTAAATCCAGAATCCTTGTCTCACCCTTTTATTCTTTCTGCCCCTTCCAGTTCCCCCATCTCCTAAAGAGCAGTTGATATTTTGGACTCATGACCTGGCTTAGGAAACAGCACTACAACACTTGATTATTTGCTAACACAGGTCACCACTTTTATTAACTTACTGACCAAAATAATTTCAAGTCCACATACTACAAAGTTTTTCCACTTACACACATTAGAATCAGGCTTGCTGTTAAGGCCATCTTTTCATTCCTTTTAAGTTCACATATTCTGGTGCAATCACAGAAACCCCAGTTAGTTCCCTTCTGTGGGACCAGCAACTCTCCTACTGCAGAGACTCCATGACAACATAGAGACAATTCATACTACAGGCAGAAAGTAATAATGTGCTATACAGAAAGCACATGGATTGTGTGCTTGCATTAATATTTTCATATAAAATTCCACCTTTCCACCTGCAGGAATTTTCTTAAAATTCCATCATTGTGCTCCCCCCAAAAACTCTTACGACAAATTTGACAAACCCCACAAAAGCACAGTGCTTGAAAAGTGACTGTAGGAAGTTTTGACTAAGCATATTAGAAACAATTACATGTCAATCTTTACGTTGTGTTTTGTCCTTCTCTATAGACAATGTCAAATTAAAAGGTTTTTTCTTAATTTTTCCTTTGAAATAAAGGTGTAAAAAAACTGCCATGAACTCAACCAGCTTCTTGAGAAGACAGGATTTTTTTTGCTGATGTTGATTTTTTTTGCCTGACTTAAAATTACACTAAATTAACTTGTGTGCTCTTTCCTCATATCCAAAGAAAGATATGCCCTATCCAGGTCGTTGTACTGCACTATGCTACAATTAGACATATACCACAATCCAAGAAAGGTAATAACATTTCTAAAACTGCTGCAGAAGTGTCCAGCAGCAACCTAAAATACCACAGGATTTACAAAAAGATGAGATGTGCATAACAGAAAATACTTTCTTTCAGCAAAGAATCATTAATGACTGGTGTAAACAGGACAATCTACTGAAATTCCTTTTCTGGCAAGCTGCTGCTCTAAGGAAGGACTAATGACATTTGGGGAAAAGTTTGCAAATGAAAAGAACATGCCATACAGCTCTCAAACTCAGCAAAGAATCCAGTTTACCCCTATTCAATACTACTGACATTTAAGAATTCGGGATTTTTTTTTTTTCTCCAAGCAATCATATGAAAAGTAATGAGCTGGCAGAGAGATCATGCTATCCACTATTCTTTTTTTTTATCAAGAACAAGATGCATTGAAATCTATAAATTGGTATTTCACTTTGCAACACTATGCAGCTCTACTCTGTGCTATGGAGTTGGAAATGCATCCTGCAGCTGGATAACAACATAACCCTAAGCACAGAAAGCCTGCACTCCCCCTAATTTCAGATTCTAATGGTGGCTGTGTGTGGAGCCTCTGGAATAATTACAGTCCTTACTGGTACACTCTAAGGGATTATATATAAAGTAATTTAGAGGGAAACAAAAATAGGATAAACCTTCTAGCAGTAAAGATATTGCTGTGGAAGGACCTACTTTTTCCATTACAAGAAGTTTATAATATTCATCTGGTTTTTAAATGCGGAGGTATTAATCAACATTTAAATTAGAATTTCTAGAATAAGATTTGTCTAACAGGCTTTTATTTGCTGAACAAGTACTGTGAGGAATCCACGTGCTTTCTGTATAGCACGTTATTACTTTCTGCCTGACCTGTAGGATGAATTGTCTCTAATGCAATGCTGCATTGACATGATCCTCATTCCAAACCTGCACCTTCTACTCTTAGGTCTCATGCTGTAATTGCCCCATTAATTTTCAATCAATTCATAAACTACCTGCTGTGATTTCACAAAGAAGGCTGCCAGCACATGTAGCTGATTAAACAGTTGCTCTGGAAACTTCCTCTCTTACCCAGAAAAGACTTCAGTTACAGCTCAGTTCTAGCGGGCCAGTGAGTGCTGACACTTGATGCACACTTCACTGCCAAAGTCAGTAATAAGAAACGTACCACCACCTTCACATGGGATATATAGTAAATATTTGAGGATACACTCATTTCTCAGTTTCATTTTTCAGAAGTATTAAGTGAAGGTAAATTGCTCAGTTAAGCACAGAGTGTAACTTTCACTAGCATCAATGCCTGGGCCTCCTAAGAGCATCCTCTAGAGGATAATGGCCCTGAAATCTCATGAAGAGATGTTTATTGAGTGCATTGAAAAGCCTAGTAATAGGAAGGAGCTGCTTCCATAACCATGTTCTTCCATGTTCTTTGAAACATCTTGAGAAATGAAAACTTACGTCATTTCCACTTAATACTCAGAGGCCAGCACACAAAGCAAAAAACATTCACAGTTATCTGGCTGGTTACCCTTAAAAACTGCAAAGCAGGTGATGCAAAGGATTCTCACTCTAAGGTTTCTCTGGAGGTTTAAGGAGCTCTTATTGGAAGAAAAGATGGGTGATATGATTAGCTGACATTTCCATTCTGAGAAGAATACAAAGGCTGTCCCACCCTTATTACTCAGAAAGGAGTAACATTATTCTCCAGTATTATAACACTTATTAAAGCACACTAAAGGAATAAAATATCATAGCACACTGAGTTTCCTACATGAGAAAAATAATTTAGGGGAACGTTGTTCACTCATAACATCATCTAACCTGACTGCAACAGACCCCACCAAAAACCACACTGAAGCAACACAGAGCTCCATGACAACATCAAGATCAAATTTCAGAGTGGCTGGCACCACTTCATCTTTCTATAAACCTGTCCAATTTCAAAGTCCCTAATATGCCAAGGGCTACAAATTTAAGTGAAGTGGCCCTTTGTACACGGGAAAGAGATCCAAATCACTCAGACGAACCCCTGCAACAAACAAATGAGATGCCCTCAAGTATATGAAGCAGTAAATGGAGGGATGCTCAGGCCTTGAAGGAAGGGCCATGCACCTTCTAATGCAGCACAGCAGCTCTCCTTATCTGCCCCTCACCCTTCCCAGCACAGTGACCCCCAGAGAGGCTCCCCTCCTCCAGCCCTCCTAGTCTCAGACGCTTCCTGTCTCCAGTGGCATTTATTTTCAGCCCTCAAGATTCCTTTCTATATGTTCCAGGAACCCTCTAGCCATCCTCTGTCCAGATGGCAGACTACAGATGAAGGGAACAGGGTCTTGGAGAGTCTTTTCTTGGCCTGCTTCTCGGCAGCCTGCTGGAACTCGGAGGCAGGCTGAGTCTTGCACAGACAAGGCTCTGTTGCTCTGCAAAAGCCCTTCAGTCCCTCTCCACAGTTCTCCTCAATGCCCTCTTTGTCTTCAAACAAATTTGTCTTAAACCTTTTAACGGCCTCTGCTTTCCAGGGGCATACTTTACACAATCTACTCCCCACAAAGCTGCAGAAAGCCAATAAAAGGGCAAAGGAAAGGGGTCTGAACAGACAACCAGAGCCTCAGTTTTTACTACAAAGCAGATGCTACTTTGACAAGCAAATGCAAAAAAAAAAGGTAGATGATAGGTTGATAGTCCTGTTGATCCCTGTCATCTGCAGAAGATTTTCTGAAACATGACAGAAACACCAGTTTATTACTCACTTTCATTAAGGATCGTTACCCTACAATGAACTATTTTCAAACTCTGACTCTCCCAGATCACTAGTCCTTATCTCTGAGCCAACAGAACCAGATTATTCTGTAATCACAAAGACAAGCGAGAATGTCTCTCTCACCAACATTATACATTCATGTACAAGCTTCAGAGAATGACTGACATCCCTTGAGAAACTAAAACTTTTACCAAAATAATTTTTAAAAAAAAAATTTAATACTTCTTTTCTTTCCAACTGAAGCTTCACTGAACAAGTTTCTTAATTTTTAGTAAGATCTATTCACAACTGCTTTGACTCTATTCATATCAAAGGCTATGACATTACTTGATTTATTATATATATAATAAAACACTATTTCCAAGAGCCAAGAGGGTTTAAATCTGAAATGAAGCTGGATGCTTTGGAGTAGAATACATTTAGGCATAACTATTCTAATATCAAATGCAGTAAGCAAAGCCATTTCCTCATTTAAAGACTGGAGCTGTCAGGTTCTAATGTAGCTCTTGGCTAGAAAGATTACTTTAGGAAATGAACTGCAAGAGAAAGAACAAATTGTAAAACGTCAGTAAAACCCAACAGGGGTAGCAAAGGAGAAGTTAAAGACAAACTGCCACAGCACAAAGTTTCCTGGTTTCAGATAGGACCTTAAAAATCCAGCACCTAAAAGGAAAAGAACAGAACAGTGATGTGGTGACAAAACATGTCTTTGTCTTTTGAAGTCAATACAAAAATGTATCTTCCTTGTGGGGGAAAAGCAACAGTCTAGAGGCACTGCAGTGCCACTATCACACTGGCAATAGCATTTTTCAGTCTAATTCTTGTTCTTTAACTTTACCACAGATTTTGGAAGCTAGTTGACTATGTCCTTTTATTGCTTTCATCATTTGCATGTCATAGTGCCTATGAGATGTTTCTTTAGTCTCAATTTGACCAGAAAATAAAAAACCCCACACAAAAACTATCTTGAGGAAAATTCACCACTCCTTTATAGGACACTTTGAAAACAAAATTCCTATAAATAAGCTAGATTTCCATCGCATATGCTATGGTTTTATTCTTCTTAGCATTTGTACATTATTAGAAAACCATCTTTTTCAGAGACATACATAAAACATTTATAAGTAATCTCAAAATAGTTCAAATTCTTTTCAGATAACTCCTTTCATTTAAGGGGTGTGATCTGTTTGTTAGGATAATATACTAACTGCATGATCATATCCACAGCTCCTCCCACAAACATTTAGGATTGTCTCATTGAGATTTATCTGCTCTTATGAAATATCCACTGTGTGATTTACAGTCATTTACTGTGTAATAGGTGTAGCTGATGAACAGGTTTTAAGTTCCTGTTTTATCTCTTCCCTTCCTAAATTCCTCAACAGATTAAAAAAGGTGCAGCTTCATCAGAAATTATTTGATTCAATATATACATCCACAATCAATGGTTGGCTACCACCTAATTACATCAACTTAAAATCTGACCTAGGAATTATGATATTTAAAACTGAAATCAGTTACCAACCACCCACAAACCTTAATATGAGCGACATAAAACACAGGTGGAATGGACCAGGTACTAAAATCATAGAAAATTAAGTTCATCAGCTGTAGAGTCAATGCAACATAAGAGGACACAGCAAACACTCCCATCATGATCCAATGATCATGCAGCCATCCAAGTGGCTCCCATCCCCTTGCCACTGGGAAGATGGATTCTCTTTATTTAAGTCAGTGGTTTATTAACCAGACACTGGGATGAAAGCTGGACTTGTGAGGGTGGAACAAAATCCAGCAAGGGCAGTGTCACATTTGGCCTCTGATCTGAAGCCATGTCATCTGATGACACCCTTGGCTTGAGCTTTCATACCAACCTTTCTGACTCTCTAGCCAGCATGTGTCTAGAAAACTTTATAGGAGAGTGTGGAATTAAAAAAACCCCCAAACTTCTAAAATTCATACAATTAGTAATGCTTTAAAGAAAACCTAGAAAAGCCATAAAGAATTTAAATACCCAGAGAAGGCCAAGGGAGCTAAGTGACTGCCTGGACACCTGGACAGTCAGTCATCTACCAGGACACACCCACAGAGCAAAGAAACAAATACAAATGAACACATTTGTATTGAGGATACAAATGCTTTAGCTGTTAAATTCTACATGTTGTGGCTTTTAAAGTAGGATGAGAAGTGCACATGCCTGATCCAGCAGCTACAGCTAAGCTAACAGCCCTAGGGACAAGTAAATGGACAAATAATTTTTGCACTGACTATTTTTGGCAAGATACTAGGAAATAAGAAGTTGCTGCCTTGGAAATTAAGCATTACTTCCACATCCCTGTTTTTAATTCTGTTTTTAAAGTTAAGAGCAGTCTGGCATTTAATGTGCAATGACCATTCTCCTTGCATCTCAGCATCATGGAACTCAGCACAAAAAACTCAACTAGAAAAAGAGCAGGAACAAAAGGCTAAAGTTCATACTGCTGACCTCTCAGTTTTATGAGCATCTAGGTCTACCTGTGTCATGAAAATAATGCAAGATAATCATACAGAACCCTATGGACTAGTAAACTTGAAAAAAGGAGATGCTGAAGCCACAGGCAACTTTATTATAGCATTCATCTTCCCAGTAATGAAATTTTCCACTATCACCCTTCTCTCTTTGTAAGCTGCAGAGGGATTTTTTCACACTGATTATAAGCTAAATAAATGGCTACACAGCATTTCTTTCACATTCTATACTGAAAATAGGACTTACACTGAAAATGAACCACAAGGGAATCTAACTGAATAGTCACCAACTGCCTGTGCCATTCTCCAAGGGTTAGGCTACACTTAGACCTTTTTCCATGTGTATTCTCTGCCTTAGGTTGCTATTTCAATAGCTTCATGCCAATGTTCCTTTAAATAAAGCAACTATGATCTTTTGGCTAGTAAGTGTTAAGAAAATCTTTGCTCTGAGACAACTGTATCCTGTTACAACACAGGAATGCCTCTGAACTGTCAGCTTGGGTGGTTTTGTCAATAGAGCATTGGCCTGTGTAATATATAAAAAATTAACTATTTACCCCTAGTAAATATACCCTCAATATCCTTGGCTTTATTAACTCAATTTGCCCTGACACTTCCTGTCAAAATCACCATTTCTTTGAATGGGAAATGAGTAATCTTTTATCCAACTCCATAGAGAGCCATTGGCGTTTAGAACTGACTGCTATGGAATCACTTATTGTTACAAAACTATGGATTATGATGGATTATGTAAAAGCTTGCATCTACAGTATTTTTAAGTGATTGATACTGCTGTGGTTTTCAGAAAAGAAAGGTATTTTCTGCTATTGCTGATAAAGAGAATGGGTGGAGTGCTTAGAATCCTTGGAAACCAGAAGCAGCAGGAGAGAACAGCAAAAAATCCTGCCCAGACAACATGACAAGTAACATCTGGGGGGGGATAAAAATCTCCATGATTTCAAGATCACTCCACCACCCTACCCATATTACTTAATTTGTTTGCAAGTCAAATGTCTGTTCTGAGGTTGTGGCTCAGAAATCTACCCTAAGGTTGTATTGCAGAGAAGGGCTCTTCAAACTGCCAAAACAGTCCCCACATCTTCCCTACCAACAGCTATATCTACTCAGCTAGTGTCAAACCAATACCCTGGGGGGGAGGGAGTGTAACCCAGAGAAAAATAAATTTTAGACAGTTTTTTAGTGTGTCAAGTCTGTGATAGCATCTGAGGAAAACTGAAGCTTAAAAATTTGGCTCTGCCACAGATCCAGCAAGATGCAGAAGCATTACAGATGGGCTCTGCCACCAGTCTACATGAAGTCTAGAAATCAGGTGCGCTCGCGCTGCCCAGAGAGGCTCTTAACTCATTGTAATTTGGCATAAAGCAAACCTGCCTTTTAGTGCATTTGCCATATGCTATTTTCTGTGCCTAAAACTGGAGAGAACCATAAAATGGGGCTGTAGTAACATTAGAAAGAAAGTGGATTCCTGATGTGCTGTTTCTGTACAAAGTTCTTACCAGTACTACTTCCTAATCTGGGGAGACTCCTGAAACACAGATTAAAAAATCATAGCCAATTTCTCATCTGTTACAGACATGATCTGCAAAGCATGAAAGAAACAACATGATTTAAATTAGAAAAAAATGTTTCACTTCAACTGCAACTCAAGTCAAGCACAGAGTGACAAGATAGATTCTGCAGAAAGTACTAGATAAATCTCTTGGTCTAAACATGTTGCGGGCAACACAGGAGTTTACTGAAGAAAGGTAAGAGGGAAACAGCACTTGTAATGAGAGTTCAGTAAACTTCTTCTATGCTCAAGTTTTGCTTCATACCAAGAGATGAGGCAAAAATAGATTACTAACATTTGTTATCATCTGAAAAGACTAGCTTGAAGTAGAAAAGCCTGACAGGAAAGACACTTGGGATTTTAAGTTACTCCCTCTCTGCTGTTACTCCCTCCACCCAGTCCTCCTTTCCCTTCTTCAGCTGAACTCCTTCCCAGCTTCTGTATGCACAGTACCAGCTCATGTCCACACATGTCTGTGCTACTTAATGTATAGAATTGCCTTACCAGCAGCAGTGCAGCGAGCAGATGATAAATTCCATTCCAACAAAATCAGCAGCAGGGGATTTCCGACAAGATGGCAATAGAGTAAAACACAGTTCAGATACTCAAAGAAACATGGGAAGCCCAAGATAACTGATTACTGAAACACAGCCTAAAATACCAGTAGCAGTTTTCCAGAATTCAGCAAGATGCAACTTCTGGCAGGCAAAGTGAAAAACAGAAAAAGGTGCTCTTCTAGAGAACAGGCATACATAGCTCATTCTTGAAAAGACAGCTGTACAAAAGAAAGAAATAGGCTTTCTGCCTTTCTTTAATCTACCAGAATAACTGTTATCTATAGTTTCCTCCTCTTCTTTTAGGGTAGGACTGTTTAAAATTTAAAAAAGCCTCCTCCCAACAAATGAAGAGTTAGCAACTATTTTGATAATGCTTTTCTCTATCTAGTTCTGCCTACCTTTCAAGTCAGTTTGGAAGCAAAGAAACAGTAATACCAAAACAATAAATAAGTAATGAGAACTATTTTTTCCAATCCTTCCTTTTCTCTTTCACAACATTAATTCCAGTGACTCAGACATATTACAGTCCAACATATCTGTTGAGACTGTTGCTTTTCTAAAACTTAACTCTCTTTCTTGAAAAGTGTTGAAACAGTTGGTCTATACCTATTTTGTAAGATTTCATAAAGTCCATTCATCGTTCTGCTTATTAGACAACAGGGAAAAATTCCCAGCCACAGAGCCTTAAAGCTCCACCTTGTGGAAGATGCCTAGAATATTCCTGTAGGCTTCAGGGGAAAAAGGACTTCAAGCTTACAAATAATGTGACCTGCTTGACATTGGCATTTTTCATCAATTGCACAGTAAGATAACCTCTTAAATGGATTCTGCACCAGCAGAAAAACAAGCAGTGGGGGATTACCAATAAAACAAAAATAAATGGCTGTAACTTGAGTCGTGTGTCCAGTTCTGGGGCCCTCACTGCAAGAAAGGCTCTGAGGTGCTGGAGCATGTCCAGAGAAGGGAACAGAGCTGGGGAAGGTTCTGAAGCACAAGTCTGATGAAGAGCAGCGCAGGGAGCTGGGGTAGTTTAGCCTGCAGAAAAGGAGGCTCAGAGGTGACCTTATTGCTCTCTACAAGGACCAAAGGAGGTTGTAGAAGGGTTGGTCTCTTTTCCCAGGAAACAAGTGATAGAGCAAGTGGAAACAGCCTCAAGCTGTGCCAGGAGAGGTTCAGGTTGCACATCAGGAAGAAATTCTTCACTGAAAGAGTTGAGCATTGAAATGGGTTGCCCAGGCAAGTGGTGGATTCAGTAGTCTCTGGGGCTGTTCAAGAAATGACTGGACATGGCACTTAGTGCTGTGGTTTAGTTGGTATGGTGGTGTCTGGTCTAAGGTCGGACTCAATATCTTGGACTCTTTTCCAACATGAATGATTCTATGAAAAACTGGTTTTATTTTGTGGCAATGCAATACTCATCCTGCACTGAACCAGCTGACAGCACCAGCAACAGTCCAGAACACATCTTGCTATCACCTTGTTTGCTGGTTCCTGTGCACTGGACTTACTCTCTCTGTAAGTAGGAAAACAGGGAATCACACATAGGTTCACCTGGACAAGGAGCTGGCAACGAAAGAACACACCAACCCTGCCAGCAGGAATGGATAAGTGGCTAACAGAACTTACCTTGCAATACTGCACTGACTGTAATTTTACACAGGTGCTCCAAAATCTGTTCACAGTTCCCTTCCAGCCACCTATTACAAACTCAGTCTGCTGAAAGCTTGTGCTGAGACCAGCTTGGCACATCCACATCCACATCCTGCTGCTTGAGGCTGTGCAGCCCCGGGACATTAAAGCACACAGAGCAGGTACTGCCCTCTGCTGAAAGAGCCTGCACGGGAAAACTGTAACAACCTCTAGCAGATTTTTCCTGTGTCCTGTGTGTAACTTGGTTTTCTC
Organism: Leptocoma aspasia; assembly: GCA_013399835.1. Classification (NCBI taxonomy): domain Eukaryota; kingdom Metazoa; phylum Chordata; class Aves; order Passeriformes; family Nectariniidae; genus Leptocoma; species Leptocoma aspasia. Next base: position 1,706,707 of record VXAX01005444.1, on the reverse strand, counting down.
TCTTCCTGCAAGCCTTTACAATATCCAGGGTTCTGTGTTATCGTGGGTTTTTTCCTGCTGCTCCTTCCCCAGGAGGGTTACAAAGATGTCCGAGAGGTTTCTAAGTTTACATATGGTAATACCAGCACACAGGCTCCAGAAATCAGAGCTGCTGCACTAGAGCACTGCAGACACAGCTCATGTTTTAGCAATGTAAGCACAAACAGATAAAAACATTAAAAAGAACAAAAAGTGAGGCATTCAAAAATAGCCCTATAAAAATGTAAATTTTCCCTTTGTCATCTGCAGTACAGCAGTCATACAATAGTGTCATGAGATATTCTTTTGTGTAGTAAACCCAAGATACTTAATGAACACATATCCATATCCATTTAATACTTGGAATTCGTAAAATTACCGTAATTAGTAACTAACTACTAACAGTAATCACTTTTTCTGATACGAACTTTTCAGTGTTTCTATTTTTGATCAGTTGCTCCACTTTGAGATTTAGACATTCAGAACACTCTGAAAGTCTGAATACCTTAAGGACTGAAATACTGTACCAAATCTCAAAGTGCAGCGCTTTTAGCAACAAAATAACATCTGGCTGAACTACACCTTTGCTTGGAACGCTAAAGAGCAGAAGTTTGAACTGCTTGACTGCACGGTCCCCGAACATGCAGAGCAAATTTAAACATGCCACTGAAAGCAGAGGGAAGCGCATCCCTGCAGCTGCAGAGGGAGCCCGATGCCCGCAGGTCCCCGGCTCCGGAAAGGCGGGGACCGTCCTGTCACTCACCGCAGTCCACAGCCTGGGCTCGGTTTCATTTCTCAGCAATGATCATATCGGAAAAAATAACGAGTGATTACTCAGCAGCCAAGGAGGAGAGGGTCTGACGTGTTGCTGCACGGTACCCTTGGAATCGGGATCTTAAAAGAGGTGCTTGTTTTAAATTACACTCAATATTTTATCCTTCCTGTTCTCTAAGCTGTACAAACAAACTCCAACTCTGAATGACCTTTCACTTCACACAGGGCTTCTGTGGAGGACATCCTTGGTTGTTCAGTTAACATCCTGGTTGCCTCCTTTACTTAAAAAAAAAAACCCAAAACCAAAAACCCCCTCAGCCTTTTACTGCAAGAAAAATGTTTGCAGCCTCCACGAAGTCCTTGTAATTTTCACTGTTGATGGCTGTTACCAAAAAAAGAGCCCAGATACAGCAGAACAAAACATTAAGTTTATTAACAGATTTTAAAACCAACAGAAGAGATTAAATATATCCCAGCACATACCCAGAAACTATGTACTTCATCTTTGCCCACTGTAGTCTTTTGGATGAAACTATCAAGCCTTTATTTAAAAAAGAAGAAACCCTCACTTATACAGTTCTTCCAAAATGCAGAAGTGTATTTAGATTTTGTATAGTTCATAGACCAGGACCAAAATCACTGATAATAAAAACACTATGTATGGATGGGAGGCCAAAAGCCTACTTGTGTATTAACAATGACAAAGACTTTAAAAAAAAATTACATTCCACAGCAAACGTACCAATAGTACCTGTCATCACTGGCATGGGAAAGCCCCTTGTTTAAATTTAGCTTTGATTATTACTCTTCATGAAATTACAGCTAAAAATGTCTAAAAATTACACCTGATACATACAAGTTTCAAAGCCACTGTCCTCACTCTGAACCCCATATGAGCCTATTGAAAAGGAAACTCATGTTGAACTGTCATTTTTTTACCCAATAATCTCCTTTTGCCCCCCTAGCTTGCTTCAGCTACACTTGTGTGCACATATTGGATGCAGTGGTTTGGATTGGTTTACTCAGAGCACTAATCACTGCATTCAAGAGGAGACAGACCCAGTTTAACTTATGTAGCCTCATTACCAGATGACTGAAGGAACACAGTGAAACTGAGAAAAGAAGCACCTTTTGTAAATTGGTCACAGGTTTGGGTTTTTTGAAGAAAGATGATATGTACACCTTAAAAAATAGATGCAACCAAATTGTTCCTGTAACATAACAACAGAAGCAAGAACACATCTAGCCTAGTCCAAGTCAGTCTTGTTGAGATAAAACTGTATCATGTTTCTAGCAATTTCTTCCTTAGAAATCAAGAACATTACAGCTAGATTATCTCTTGGAAAGCCCCAAGTGCTGCCACATGCTTTGTCACTACAGCACTCTATCTTCCTGCTTGGCAGCCTCACCATACATTATCACTCTCTTACTCAGTTGTTTGGTGGGGAGTTACTGTGCCTGCTGAAGCACTTAGTCTGCAAGCATACAAAGAGCATCCATAGTATCAAAGGGCCCGCAGGAGCTGACAATTTTTTTTAAATCCACAACTCCAATTAGATTTACCAGCCTACAGAATAAAAACTCATTAAATTCCAAAGATCCCTTCAATAAACCACAGGAGAGACCTGTCTGTCCACGGAAACACACCTTCTCCATCATTAATAATTAAAGCAGCAAAACTTCATAAAGTTTGGACTCAGGTTGCTCAGCTATACTGAGAACTACATGCAAAAAGTATAATTACAGGAAGAGTGTTCCAGGCAGAGTACAAGAACTGGGCAGAAAGCTCAGAACCATGAGAAATTCATGCCTATTTCATCTTACAATAATAAAATGAGACAAGTTTATTCATCTGCACCTTTCACAGAAATTACAACCCACTGAGGAGGCTGAGGACACGGAACAAAATGCATCAATTTGCCATAATAATGCACTCTGACAGCAATACACATAGCGTGACCTCTAATCCATGTAGGCCTCTTTTGCACATTTAAAAGGGAAGTTGGAAGCATGGACTGCTATGACAGATTACATGAGTGTCATTGACAAGTCTTTCTATGTGTTGCATTATTTTAATGTATTTAATAACCAAAGACATCAAATAATTCTGTGGCCGCTATCCTGACAGATTTCACACAAAGTGAAAGCTGTTATGCTTATGGTATCCACAGCTCTCAACTATAATAAAGGAGGAAATTCCAGCAAAGGAGGTTATTAAGCAGTTAAAAAATACGAATCCTTACTTGCAGTACAGTGACAAAACTTGACCACTACAATTTAAAATAACCACTCAGAGCAAACTTCCTAAATAAAAGGATCTGGACAAAATACTCATTTCATTGGAAACGAATATCCATGCAATAGACAGAAATTATAATAAAAGTAGTGGAAAGTATTTTTGAATTTATTGATATATGAATGTACAGAAAGAAAACATTTTTGTCCTTAATTAGCATGCTCCCTCTGTCTGAACTCTGAGATCTTTTTTCTGAAGCCTGAGAAGACTGACATATTCTGGAATGTTGTCCTTGCCCAGTGCAAGAGGAGATTTATAACACAGGCAGTTGAACAGGCAGGCTAGTCCATGGTTTGTCCTTCCAAATCTACATAGGTAAAATAACTGAAGGCAGCTGAAGAAGAACTGACAGCACACTCAGTTTCCTCTTAAAGAACAGGAAATCTATGTTTTGGTTCTCTGAGTAAAACTGTTCAGAAAGACGTCAACACACACACACACAAAGAAAGGTAAACATATGTGGCCTGGAATGATACGAAGAACTTAATATTCAGCCTTCTTACACGCTTGGAATATTTAGGTATTCTTCTGAATGTACATTTGTATTTCTTTATTTCCTCCATTTATTTATTTCCTGCATTTATTTATTTTCCTGCATATGTACAGCATTGCACATAGGGAAGCAGCTGGACTCTGGAAATTGAGCTTCTCTCTGCTGCTTTTCATCCTAATGTTACATAATGGACCAGCTTTTGTAGTGTGACTGCCAGCCTTGTCTTCAGAGCCTGCTTTACAGAGTTATCTGTTTTTTCTACAGTAACTTACACCACAAGATCAGTATCTTATCATAAAATCTTTTATGTCTGGCTAACTGGCAATGTCAGCATTATATCCTTAACAGAAATGACCTAATCCATCTTATTCTGCATTGAAAGTAGAAGACTCCTCAATTATCTTCAAATATGTGACTTTAAACATACTGCAGTTATCAAAGGCAAACACACACCCTTTGGGTTGCTGGGAAACAGGACTTTTCTAGCTTGCCTGGTTTAATACAGGATATACACACCTGCAGTACAGCACAATGACAGGAAAATCAAGTTGATTTCCCCAAAGTATTATTTTCTCTGATAAAAAATTCCCAGATGCACCAAGCTTTTTTCACCCATGGTTCCCTCTACTCCCCACGACTACAGTATATTTGATTCTGTAAGTTATTTAGCTTGAGTGATCATTATGGCCATTAAAAAAAGCAAAACAAAACAAAAACTACTATCAGCCACCACGGTTGAGCTAATTAAATCTGGCATGTGTTACCCTTTCTGAAAAGCTCTCTCACTGACCAGCACACTAATACTTCTCATCCACAGACATGGAGAAAGCACCTTCCAAACTGTGCACTTTCCAAAGCACTTCTCCTGCTGTGTAGAGGGTACAAAACCATACCCCCACAAAGGCAGAAGAGAAATAGGCCTCACTTCTCCTTAGACCTTAAATAAATGTCTCACATACTGGCCTCAAAATTACTCTTCAACCCTACAGTAAAGTTCATCAAGGTCCCAGACCTTAAGAAAAGAAATCATACAAGCAAACTTGCAAGTTGAAAAAGAAATTAACATTGTACATTGAATAAATAGGAAAAACACTCACTAAAGCTCCTGTAAAGATATTACAAAACAAAATATTGAACAGGTAATCATGATTAACATTTTAACAGTCATCACCAAAAAGACAACAAATAAAATATATTCAGTAACATTTCATCAATTTGCTTTATAAATCCATAGTGCAGGAGTCAAATCTAGAAATTAGGTAAAAGTAGTTTGGATGTGTCAGAAAGGAATTTAAGAAACTATCTTCCCTCCAGCACACCACATATATCCCGAGCCTTTTCCAAATAAATTTAATCACTTCCCCGTTTAGAATGTCTCCCTTTCTTGCTTAGAGACCTTGAAGAGGGATATCACAATATTAAAGATCTGCCATTACATTTTTTTCCCAGCTTACACAGACCCTTTACTTACATGCTAAGTAATTAGCTTACTGTGGAAATTTTTCCCAGAGGGGTGAAGCGTATTTTAAGGACATGCTCTAGCACCAACACATTTTGTGGGAAAGCAATTGACTTGAAGTAAAATACAGAGACAAATCGCATACTCAGTGATTATTACTGCTGTTCTGACTTGCAGGTTAATAAGAATTTAACCACTCTGCTTGCAGCACAAAGAGGAGGTGTATTAATTCACATCTCAGGAGACTTAGTCCAGCCTAACGTAACTTTTATCAGTTGTGCAACACAGCTGCAATTCAGACAGCCCCTTCACACAGCCACAAAAACTAATGCAGGAAGTCCTCCACTTCCTCTCATTATCATCACACTTCCAGAATTACACTTGCAATAGAAGCAGCAGCATCCTTCATGTGAGCATGCATCTTCTGGATTTGCTTGAGGCTGCAGAGTGTTCCTCTGGAAATGTGTTACTAGAGACTCACATCACAACACCCTCCATCTTCTCTAGGTGTGCCTGGGACACACAATATTCACCTCCCAAGGCTGTTATGAGGAACACCATTTATAACTTGCTAAGCTTAAGAAGCTACACAGTTCTGCATAGCTGTCAGGTTAGGGCAGCTGCTTAAACCCAGGGCAGCAGCAAGGGCAGAGATTCTCCTTCAGAAAGGTCTTGGTTCTCTCACAGAAATCTCACAGCCTAATGAGAAACACCTCGTGCATCAGGTGGCATTCTTACTTGACAGCAGAAACATGCCTTTAAATTTAAAAACTGAAGGGCAATTCACCTATTGCTCAGGAAGAAATGAATGTGTATTGCAGATCCTTAATATTAGTGGTGGCCTTCCTCTTAAAGAAACTCCTTAGTTGGAAATCACTTCTTTAGATAATGGAATCTTTCAAATTATTTCCTTCTCAGGGACTGCAAAAACTGTTTGGGAAGATGCAGTAGTCCACAGGAGAGGGAAATCACCCTTGAAAACGCTCAGTCATGAATAATACATTTAAAACATGTATTACCTAACAGGCAAATGCATTACAGATTTAAAAGCCAACAAATGAAATCAGAAGGGTTTTTTTGAAATTAAAATCAGGGCACTGTGTTTTCTGGTGATGACTAAACACAAGTGATAAACTAGTTTTAAATATGAAGTTTGCTGTTACAGACCTCTTCACAGACAAGCATGTCCCAGACCTCAGCAAAAAAATTATTAGTGAATAATGTGTTCATAGTTATCATGTTACCACAGTAAAGAAACAATAAGAAACTCAAAGCCTGAGCAACAACGTAGATGGAAATCTAAGCTGCAGCCACAGGACCCAAGAGTGTCACATTTCCTTCCCTCTGGACTCAGGCCTGGATATTCTAGGCAAAAGAAACCCATCCAGGATGGTAAAGCATGCCTCTTTCACAAACCTGTTGCATCACTGCTGTTTTCAGAGGCTTCCTTGAAAATGTGCTGTAAGGAAAAGATCTATCTACCCTAAAAAGTAAAATACTCAAAACACTGTTTAGAGGTCTCTATTGTAAATGCTACCAGAACTCATTCAATTTATTGTAATGCCAGATGTATCTTAAATTCCTAGTAGTGTTTCACAGATAACTTAGAAACAAAATACAACAGCAGCTCTATTGCCAACTCTTGCTTACTTTTAAAAAATGTATAAACAAGCCAATCTGAATTAAAATCATTGTGTTTCAAAACATCCTCACTACCACTATCATTTATTTTATGGGCTACCATAATAGTTATTTCTTATTATCCAGTCACTCAAAATATAAGCATTTTTGACAGTGTGGCTTAGTAAAAATATGACTTTTTTCCTATTTCAAGGAAAATACCCCATTTGCAAAGTACAATTTTTCAGAAACCCATATAAAACATCTGAATGGTACAGAAATTTCAAGCTTGTTTCTTCAAATGGTTTGCCGTTAATTTTTCCTTTTAGCTGGAACCAAGAGTGCTTGAATTCTTCACTACTATGCACAATACTCTTTCTGCAGATTAGGCTACTACCCAAGCAAAAATTTCCCTGTTAGACTGAAGAGTATGAAATGTACACAGAATATCCATCTTTAAACATTTTTGATACGATTTGCAAGATTCTTTCTAGCAGCTGAAAACTTTAAGTTATTTTTCTGACTCCTGCTCTTTCTTCAGGCAGTGCTGCTGCAGCAGTAGATGTAGGTTATCAGCCATCCCTGAGGTGCTATGCTAGCAATCACTGCAGAACCTACACCCACAAAGTTTCTCCAAAATCAACAAGTGAGAGCAAAGCTCACAGAGATAACTATATCCATACTGACCAATGGAAAACCAACTGCAACCTATGTACCTCAGTCTTACACTAGGGAGAGAAGCTGAAATTCAACCACAAGCTGGGTGGCAAGCCATTCCCTATATTCAAGGTGTGCTGCATTTTCTGGTAGCAGGGTCTGTGTGGATAAAAAAATTCAAAGAGGAAAGGCTAAGGGACAAATGAGCTTTTTTTTTAGTTCTATCTCCATATTTATCATATTTACCAATGCTTTAGTCCTATCAACAGCTTAACAAGATGCAGACTAAGTATCTCAAGGATATCACCATATGTGAGTCTTTAAAATATCAGCAGTTCTCAATAACTTGCCTGAAAGTTGCCATTTCAGAAAGGGGAAGTGAAAGACAAAAGGGAGCTAGAGAGGTGTGTCTGAAGTCACCTGGCATGCTAATGGCCAAATTCAAAATAAAAATCCAGCTCTACTGGAGTCCTAAATAAGCTCTCTATAGAGACAGCAAGAAAATCTGAAATCCAGTTAGTCACACGAAGAACAGCTCCACTTGTCAAGCAAATAATTTTATTCCATGTTCACCAGCATTTCGTAGTAAATTCTCCTAGCAGATATTTATAAAAATATGGAAAAAGCACAATTCTCTCCCTCGGCCCCCTCTGAAAATATAAAGAGACTTAAATGTGAGGAGCAAGTTTAGAGGTGTTTTATCATCCTCACCAGAAATGGTTCTTCAAGGACTAGGAGAGGGTGGAGTGCTAGATAACTTTTCACATTCTTGTCTCTGTGATAGGCCTATAGCACATGCTTATCACAACCAAACCCAGACTTTGGAAAGCTTTGGTGGCATAGGTGCACAGATGTTCCTCCAAGCAACTTGGGCAAGAAATAGACTGATTCATCATCAGCAAGAAACTCTAAGCTAAACAGAACCTAAACTTCACTGGTTAACAATCACAGCACCACCATTATAAACCCTGCTGAAGGACACTGGCTAATGAAGAAACAACAATTCTCAACACAATACATAGTGTACTGTCAGGTTTCTCTCTTCAGCTTGACCAAGCAGGCCAAGGGATGCTGAGAACAGTGGAAAAAGCTACATGGCTTGTTAAAACAGCGATTGCTGTCCTTTTTAACTGGCTAATGTAACCCTTTCCCTCCAATTTTAGTTACCAAGAAGGTGATATTTAAATAAGCAGCTCCAGGCAGTACATTTCTCTTAGAATTATCATCCAGCATTGATTTGTTTTTGGTAATTGCCTTTGGACATTCTAGAACAACAGACATCATGAAATATACACTGACAAAAAAAATTAGTTTTTCAGACAGCCACGCGCACACTTATCTGGTACTGTAAGTAATTTGCCCTCTTGTTTGTATCTGAAAGCAATGTTAAGCTGAGGGAAAAACACTTCAGAGTAAATGGGAGGCCTAGCATAATCACAGCCAACATTAGCATGAAATCTGCAACAATGAGCCATGTTTATGGGGAAGTGAAGAAACTGTCTAACAGTTTTGTGAAGGTTTCTAAAACATCAGTAGCAACTTAAGAGCCGCAGGTTTGAATTACAAACATAGGAAAAGCAATGCACCAAATTTTACAATGCACTGTGATTTTGGAGCTTTTTCATTTTAGTGTCAAAATGATGCAGAAGTAACTACCATGCACTCACCTGCACAGAAAAATGCTCTGGTGCAACACAAAATTTCTGAAAAAGTTCATGTTGTGAATCTGAAACTTGGCTCAAACTCTGGTAGGGCAACAAAAGGCACTCATCCAAAAGCTGCTGGCTGTTTTCATCACAAGGAAATACCTCCAGTTTGCAGTTGTGCTCCTTCACAGCTGCACAAGCCCCATGAATCCATACAGCAGGGCACAGCACAAACCTGCAAGGCCACAAATATTAGCATTTCACCTCTCCCTCTGCCCTCCTGCACCCAGAGCATGCAGAGGTAGGTGCCTGCACACCGGGTGTTTCCCTGCTTCATAAAGCCTTGGATGGCTGTTGAAATAGCACTGGCTTTAAACACCTCAAGTGAGACAATCTGGTTTGTGCTTTGTTATTCTAATATACGGATTTGCATAGCATTCTTGAAATATTTTGTTCGAAATTGACTACTTGGACTTCTCTAAACAGCACCGTCCTCCCAGTCATTAAACACCTGGTGGAAATCATACTTCAGCTTTTGTATTTCCATCACTTTCGAGCAACAATTTCTTATCAACCATCAGGAAGCACTGAATTATCAGCCTGCATTCCACAGTGTAAAGACTATATTCTAGAATTGGGTGAAGTAGTTTTCCATGTTTTTCCTAAAATTATTTCATCCCACAAACATGAGCTATTCCATCTCCAGATTTGAAAACAACATGTGACACTAATCACAGATTTTCCCTACTAGAAAGCCACAAAGCATCATTATCACATCCTTCAATTAAGGACAGGGTGTTCTACTTCCCTAACGGTGTCAGATTTTGCCCGATAAATAACTACAAAGCATAATTACTGCATCCTTTAGTTAAGGTTACAGGGGTTTGCTTCCTTAATGGTACTAACCAAACAGTACCTAAGCTACAGGAAAAGAGCACCATTCCTCTCTCCTGCTACCTGCAGATTTGATTAATGGCAAGAAGCTGTTATTGTCATCAGTGCTACAGACAGCAAACGGCAAGACAAGCCCAGATGAGTGCCTGGTCTTGCAAGTGCAAGAACCAGCACATTTCTTCTCCAGTCACATATAATATGTGACTGGAGAAGAAAATACATAAGATACTCAGATCCTAGTTCAGAATTTGAGCGTGCCAGTTTCTGCAAGAGTGCTACAAGGTTTATTCACTTTAATTTTATCAGAAGGCAATATTGACCACAACTATATATATATAAAAACCACCAGCCTCAAATGCTCCTGAGCAATAGCACTGGTATTTGCAACACCAGAAGCATTACGACACCATCCTTGAAAGCAGAAAGCCAATATTTTGCTGAGAACCAGAAGGTGCAACTACAGAAAAATTACTCTCTTCAGGTGATGCCTGTGCTCTGTTCAGATGGGATACTGAGCTTTTCTGAGTGGCAATGTACCCAAAAAAGAAAAGATATTATCCTTAAGATGAAGATCCCACTACTAATGTTTGTCTGATGGAAGAATTCAACTTCCCCTTAGCAAAATGGTTGTGTAATTTTTGGAAGTACATAAAAACAGTTCTAATTGATGATGCACTGCTTTTTAAAGTTAGCTTCAGTTCCAATTAAATCACAAGTGGCATGGCTGAGAGCACAGTATTTTCTGCTCTGCTGGGGTGGCTGGGGTCCAGGCCATCTGTGTGGAATGCAAGGCAGGACATTCCACCCTTCCGCCAGCATGTCCAGCGGTGCCAGCCGCTCCTGCAACCCGCCAAGGGGACAGGGAGGGATCTTCTTTTGTTTTCCTTATTTGTTTATTTGCTTTACTCTGGCAGCAGGCAAAGGGCTCTTCTCTTGCCAAGTTCATTACTATTGTAAAGTGTTCCCAATTACACTGAGTAAAGCACCACAGTGAGGAGGGGAAAAAAACAACTTTAAAGTTTACAATTAAACTACAGAACTTTTTAAGGCTTGATTTTAGGAAACAGGTGGGAGCTGGATTTAGCATATCTCTCCCAAGTGCTCAAATCCACACACATCACTCATTCAAAATATTTCAATGAAGTTTTTTGTTAAATTAAAGAACCATACAAGTTCTATCAGCTTCTTCATTTACTGGTCTTCTACAACCCCCTTCCAAACAACTTCCAAAACTTCAAAGTTTACTTCTGGGACTACTCAGGCATAGGTGATATAATAACTACTATTTTCCAAAATGGTGATCATTTTGTTATTATCAACATGGAAAGGCATGCCTGTATCTTTCAGCCCCATTAACTTTCTCCCTCATCCCACAGAGTTCTTGTCCCCCACTCACTGAGGACAGACACAAATTGTTGGTGGAACATCTCAGAGTCTCCTGAAGATGACAGACTAATCAAGCAGCAATATTTCTCTAGTGGCATAACAGGTTCAGGAAAATCACATCACCGTTTTTCTCAGTGGCACCACAGCCTAAATCGGATTTTTTTGTATGACTACTTTGAGGGAGTGCAAAGTGCTACTTAAAAGCTTAAAAACCAAGATTTTGACCTCCAGTTTTATCACTCTGGACATCAGGTTGACTGCCACAGCCATACAGAGTATATGCACAGAACAAGTTCTTTCTCATGTACAACTCAGTTGTCCTGCGTATGCTCTGCAATTCAAACGTTACATGTTTGCCTTTGAAGAGATTTTATTTACTGACTTTTATGTCTAATTTTCAGTCCCAAAATTTATCTATCATTCTCCCACTTCTCAGATCAGTCAGTACTACATCAGCCAGGTCTAAGCTGCAAAAGACAGGGGACCTTCCTCTCTAAGAAAGAGGAATCCATTCCCGTGGAGTAACTAGTTCTCCAAGCACAGCAAGACACAGTACAGAACTACAGTCTGACATGCAGGAGCAAGGCTGTCCCCTCCAAGATAAAGATAATCGAACAAAATACAGCACTTGTTTGAAAGGCATTATTCTCAAGTCCCTTCTGCATAGCTGAAGAGCAAAGCATTTGCTTCATATATTAAAAACAGGTAGAAGACCTGAGCATAGCAATAACTATTACACACTACAAGAGTGCTGAACATCCTATAAAACCCCTCTTTTTCTTCAAATACATGAAGTTCCAGCAGCCAAGAATTAAATCCAGAAGTCTTCCATTGTTCTTACACTATGAAAAGAATTCACAGTTACACTTTAATACAAAAGGAAGCAGTAAGATCAGCAAATCCTCACTGCCAACGCTTAATCGATACCCGCTAAGGAAAAAGGATGAGAGAAGCAGGAGAATAGGAATAGCATTAAAAGCAAACACACGTCCACGACTTCTTGTAGTTAAACAAAAGGCACCAAAACTAACCAGGCTGCTGCAGGCCCTGTGCTCAGCTCGTACCTGCCATGCAGCTCCTGCCCACAAAACACGTGAGCATTTCAAAGATTGAACGTTACCCTTTCATGAGATGTCCCCACATTTCTTAGCAGGAAAGGAACAAGAAAATGGGCTGCTGTCTAAAACTGTTTACCTAAAATAAGCCATCCTTACTTCAACACTCCCTCCCTACCCCGAGGGATTTAAGAAGCATGCACTGCCATGATCTGACAAGATCCAATAAACCGGACAGCCTCCCTCTCGCCTGCACAAGGACACAGCTGCTCTGATGCCTCATCTAGGCCTTGTGTGTCCAAGCTCCGCCAGATCTTTATTTCAGTAGCAAGTGTTACACATTCCTCTAATCAAGGCTGCAGTTAGACCCACAGGCAGATAACCAAATCCTGAAGGCTTCTTCTCACACAAAAAGATCAGTAGAGCTTGTGCACTTGTCCCTTTCTAGCTCCTCTCTCTTACAGTAGCTCTGCTAAAACTTGATACACTTCCCAAGCAAAACTGTCACCAGCTAATCTCTAAAAGCCACCAGCACTCTTCCCCTCCCCCCCAAATGGATCCATCCACAGAACAAAACCAGCTGCTCCTGATAAACATACATGGCTGCATTTCACAATACACTGGGGACCTCTAAAGCACTGTGCCTGAGCACAGCATGCTTGGTCCTGTAACAAGTGTATTAAGACATTGCCCCTTGCATCTTGGAAGCACAAATATTATTGGGAAAATGTGCACAAAATCAGAAATTTTAAGCATGAACTGAGTCACAAGGAATGTACCCTGAACAGCAACTAGGTAAATTCAGGATGAACAGAATTAGTCATCTTCAGTGAGTCACACAAAACAGTACAATTTGCAAAGAAAGCAAATTAAGAACATTCTGTTATAATTGATTTTAGTAAAGAACTTGATGTAATTTCATAGTAAGTGCATATTTTTTTTATATTACATGCTAGATTTTTACATACCAAAACATCTGGCTGAGCATGTGGCAGTAGACTATATGTGATGCACATTCTACTTCCTAACCTCCCTCTGGTGCCCTGGCCAGCATGAGTTTGCCATCTGTGGCACTAAGAGAGGGAGCACATTTATCATTATTCTTCTATAATCACATATTCAATAAACAGGATTTTAGACCTAACAGCTGCATCCAGCAACGGACAATGTGTTATATCTAAGTCAGTCCTTTACCAAAAGATTACATGTGACTATCCACAAAGGGAATCCCTCTCTGTCCCCTGGATATGCAGCATCCCAGAGTACTGAGTGTTGTGTCAGCAGGAAAAAAAAAAAAAAAAAAAACCAACCAAAAAAATAGCAAAAGACAGGCATAACTTGGAGTTGAGTTTTCTGCTGGCTGTTACCATAGAGGGTGACAGAACACAAAAGAAATTCTACAGAATGACTCCAATTTGCATTCACTTTGCTGTGGCAAAGCAACTTGCGTATAAAAGAGCCAATCTAATTTTAGCAGAAAACACGTTGATGTACAAACTATTCCTTAAACAATGATAATCAGGTTAGAAAGACTAACTCTCAGTCAAAAACTACATCTATGGAAAGTGTGCTAAAGCATCTGTTGAAGCGTATTAACCACATTAGCATTCCCCACCACCCCAAAAAATCACCACCACTCCTTCTTCCTTAATGGTGACTAACCAAACAGTTACATGTACATGTACAAAATGTACATACAAACCATCACCACAAACCCTCCTGAAATCTGCAGCAATTAAACAGCATAACCAGCAAGCTGACATGCAGCTTGTTTCTGCAACTGCCCTGGCCCCTCTAATCTTCTGCTTACCAGCTTTGCCATCCTGACTGATTACACTTTGATACCAGATTTGGAGTTACTTTTCTCCCACCAAACAGAAGCATGTTCTGTCAGTGACATTTCTGGCTCCATAGTTATAGCAAATGTGAAGAACAACTTCATAGACATTGGAACAATTATTTCTCAGAGGATATATTACTCAACTGAAAATGGATTATTTTAGCCTGTTTTATAGAAAAAAGGTTTCATCTTGTCTAGCACATTACAAGTTTCCATAGCACCTAATGACACAGTTCCACTAATACATCAAGCCAGCAAACTGTCACTACCACCATTACAACTGATCACACTCCCCCCTCTGTCACTCCAATCTTCCCTCTGTGCCTCTCCCATGCAGAGGTACTTGTGCAGCTGTACAGTGAATTGGATCAGGAATTGATCCCAACTGAAATAAAATGCTGTTTTCTTTGCATTAGTTTTAAGCTGCATCACTAGCAGCAGGATGCAATTCCCAAGCACTCAAGCACTTGAGCTGGCAAAGAGAGGAATAAACAGCTCCAACAGTGAGAGGAGGGCACTTCTCTCAGCAGTACCAAAGTGCTCAGGGAACTATGGCATAAATTGCAGTGTCTTTGTGTGATAGCAAGAATTTTGCTATAGGATACTGTGGTGCTTTTTGTAAAGACCTGCTCCTCCTTGTAAAACTGTACCTAAAGTTCAGTTCCACAGAAAATCTTCAAGGTTGCCTTTACAGATTCTTCACTTGTTACTTCAGCTTCAGTTGTTGCAGTTGCTTTCTCTTCTGGAGTAAAAGTAAAGCATATGTATTAGAAAATTATGTAATGTGTAGTGAGCAGAAAATACCAAATGAGATATTCATGCCAAATCTGAAAAATTTAGGAAGTTCTACAGCTCTTTTCACCTCTCTTCTCACCTTTTCCAGAAGCGAAGGTTTTAAAAACAGAGGAAGGATCGCAGAAGTGATTGGGCACAACTCCTGGAGTAGCCAGAGCTCCTGGGCTGAGGCTCTTCCAGCCCGTGGCTGTGACTATGGCAGGCATGGTGGTACCAGCATTTATGCTGGATAGCCCATTATTGCACTGACAAAACAAATATATGCTTATTTTGGCTGGCAAGGAAAATAAAAATTCTCTTCCTCCTCCAAGTGATCCACCCCATTTCCCACTTCTCAATATTATAAAAGCAATTTAATGTTTTTATATTTTCAACTCCATATTGAGAATGCCATGTTTACCTCCTCCAGTCTCAGTCAAGAAGAGTAGCAACACATTTGTTAGATGGCTCTTTTTCTGCCCAGCTGTATGGATACTAAGAGACGGAAAAGCCAAGAACACAAGACAGATTCTTATTGATGTCAATTTTATGCTATAATTTTATACTTTTCATACTTCAGTGTGCTAATGTTTCGTTCAAAATAAATCTCAATGATACAAAATGATGAGCTAAACCTAGCATTTAATTTTCCAAATAGTACTTGCACATTCTGCATTTTGATACATATGCTAATACCTACTAATTAGAATCATAACAAAGACTTTAAAGATAGGAATTAGGGAGAGGAATTTCCAAACCAAAATTGATTAATTATATGACAAAAATATTAGAACAATTTCTTCTGTATAATGATGCAAAATATTCTCACAACAGGAGAACTGGAGGAGAATTCTAATAGGAAAAAAAATTTAAAACCTACATGCTATAAATTTGCCTTTTCATTATGTTTGGCCTCAAACACTGCTAAAATAAAAAAAGCATCATCTATATTTTGTCATAGCCCAAAAAAAACCCCAAGAGACAGCACAGTTTCTGTGTGGTACAATACAAAGTCTAGGTATGGTATTAGAAGTGGGTGACAAACACCATGCAAGGACTTATTGATAAAACCAATACTGCAGTATTATGGTTAAATTCTCTGTAGCAAAAATTAATCTTATTATTTAGAGCACTTAAAGGACCAGTGAAGCTTCTGCACTCGTGTGCTTTTTTACAAAGATGAAGGCGTATTTTATTTTTTATCAGCACTGTAACTACATCAGCTTAAGAGGTTGTTTCGCAGTTGTTTCATAGAAGCCTACAAAAGATGAAGCAATATGATTTCATTGAATGGGAAGATCCTAATCAGTACCTTGTATTAGCAATTTAATACCAAAGACCACTAAGAGAGGCCTAGAGGTTAAAATCCATCATCTTTCTAGTAAAACTCCTTCAGTACATTCTAAAAGCTCCTGCCTTTTGTAATAACAATTAAATTCCATCAATCATTCTGCTTTTAGATTAAACCCATAAGCAAAATTATGCTCACTAGATATATATTCGTATATGTTGAAATCCTGAGAAGTATTCCAGCACGGCAGGAAAACAGTGTCACACTATTAAAATTGCAAATTATGTCACCTTTTAGCAAGTGACCAGCAACAGGCCACGCAGAAGTGCTTGGCAATGGAAGAAGGCTTGTTTTCACAGTAGTTAACGTTTACTTTACGGCTAATCCATCTCAACTTTGCGGGCTTGCTCACCTCAGCAATCTGCACCTTTGAATTAAGTGAAGGGAGAAGTTTATATTCCTGTTGCAGCTGCTGCTTTCAGTGTTTGTGCGAGTTCATCTGCGGGTACATTGCTCCACAATGACAGCGTGAGTATTCCGACTGCTACCAGGCTGACTCCCTTTTTCTTACTATGAACCCTGAGAAAAACAAAACCCCAGCAAACCCAAATCCTGAACTGCAATTTAGACTACTTAGATATCTGTGGTATACAAAATGCTACTCAAAAAATAAGTCCACCCATCAGTTAAAATGACCTTGCTTGTCTCTTACACCATGTGCTGCGCGCTTCTCTCCTTAGCAGTCCCCACACCTTGGTCACACACGGAAGATATCCTTGGAGCCATATTCTCAGTAGGAGTAAATAACACTATTTGAAAGCAGGATGTGCACAAGAGATTTTTTTTTTTTTGTATGCACATTCCCAACTTATATCTTCAAGGAACATTTGGGCAAGGGGAGAACAAGTTCAAGCCGAGAGCTTTACATAACCGGCAAACAAACAAACAGCAGCAAGAGGATGGAACAACAAGATTATGCTCTGAATACTCTTGTCTAACTGGAAGGCAAAGCCAAGAAGCCCTGCAGAAAACACAAGCTAGAAGCAAACTGTCTTATTTCCTATTGCTTCTGTGTTTAAAAACATCCCCAGTACGCATAAATCAAGATGTCACTGGCAGTGAAAACAGAAGCCCAGCTTAACTCCATAGCTACAAGGCTCTGCTAATCCCTCTCTAACATTCTCACTAGGGTCCCCAGCTTTCTTTTGTTCTCATAATATCAAGCTATGACCCAAAAAAAAAAAAAAAAAAAAACAACTAGGGCAAAAAAAAAC
>VXAX01005444.1:1673391-1689154 GCA_013399835.1 Leptocoma aspasia | reverse complement strand
AAAAAAAAAAAAAAACCACTATGGCAATGACACATACGGAAGAAATTTGTATTCACTTGTCAGATACTGGGTAAAAATATCTCCCTCAGTCACAGTAGTGAAAATTAAAGCAAGCAGGGACTACAGAGGCATATGGACAGTCATTCCAATTTTTGTTAAAACAAATTCATTTACAACAGCACCCAAAACCCTGAGAACAGTCACAACTGTAGTCTAACATGGATCAACATAAAATAACAACATCAATACTTGGGCTTTTTTAAGATAATCAGTCTTCAGAAACATTCCTAGTTCGTGCTTATGTCAACTCTGTCTATTATTACTGCAAGATGTAGTAAGAGAAATGCTGTCCTCAGTAAACTTACTGGAAGGAGAAACTGGAGCAATAGAAAGCAACAGTTCTCCTCTATAGAAAGGGAACCTCCTGCTTTGGCACAGCCATGCTAAAAATCCAGACAGCTTTTCTTTGGACAAGGTGTGACCCACCTGAAGTCTGTCAGGGAGGTTACAAATGTTGCTGTCACAGTGCTTCTGAGGAAGCAGGCACTGCATGCTCAACTTCTTTTTTGCTTTCCTTCCACTGCCAGATGTGAACTACATTCACAATTATCCAAAGAATTTATCAGCAACTTCTTCACTCGTTTGTTTTGGTAAAAGCTATACCTTCTACAGAAAGGAGGACAAAAGAGACAGCACTTAAAAAATCTGCACACCTTTTGATAATAAAGGCTTGTAAGAGCTGCTACAGCCTCATCTGTTCCACTGGCATAGGACAAGGTCATCCTTTAGATGATACAGGACAATCTTCTCCAAGATATTCTGGAGAAGGTAATACATGAATGAGTCAAGTTCTACCGTCTTTTAAAGGAAACTGAATCTCACCAGGAAGTGCAGAAGTACAAGACTCAAAGGTTGGACACTGCAATACATACTTTAGTTATCTTTTGAACAGAATTAGCTAATCCAATGCAAATTCTTTAGAAATCTACATGCACAATAACCTGTACACAATATTCTCATAACAATTTGATTTAAAACCTACTAAAGAAGGAAGCCAGTGAAAAGCAGTAGGTTTTCATAAGCCTAAAGTGCAAAAAGTTCCAAGGAATGCAAAAAGGTCATTTCCAGTCACTACACAAACCTGATTTTTTCTCAGCATGATACCAACAAATCACAGGTAGTATTTAACTGATCAGCTGCTTGAACTGGCTTGCAATACCCAGCAGAATTGTAGCTGCTTCTTCCACATACTTAGTGTTTATATGTCTCCTGATAAGACTTTTCTCCTCTATTTATACTACATAAATAAAGGTAGGCTTATTAAGCTAGTGCCATAGAACTAATCATAGAACTGAGAAATACAAAGTGTATTTAGAACACATACTGAGATCTCTCTTGTGCACACACAACACCAACAAAACCCCATCAACAGGGAAAGCACTCATCTAATGAGAAAAAACCCCAATCATTATTCTTTTTATCACAGATCCTCACCCTAAGAATTCTGTCTGAAGAAATTTCAATTTGGCATTTACATAATTTTAAATGGCAATTACATTTAGGGAAAGCACCTTCAACTTATGATCTTTTTATTTCCTATTTCCAGATGCGAAAGTAATTCCTACTGAAGGATTATAATTAGCAAACTGGCTTAAACTTTAATACTGTAGTGCATTATTTTGTTTTCATCACAAAAAATTATCAGACTGAAAGCAATTCCTCTGATTGTGACAGAAGTTTATATAAATTTAAAAAGCTTAAGCTCAGAATAACCAAGAGGAATATGCAAGTTTCAAGTATTTAAACTGTTCAGGAAGAACTGCAGATTCAAGACCACCAAGGCCAATGTACCATCTGGATTCTCTGAAAACACAAGTAGATGCTGTCTTTGAAAAAGACCTATCATAAGAAAAACAAGCAAGTTTTTCTTAAGTGCAGATTAGAGGAACAACAGGAGATCAATAATACAACTCATATACAAATCAAGTGGTCTCATTTCCAAATTTGCATTCTACTCTTCATGATGTTAAAACAGATTCTACCTTAATTCTTACCTCCTTCTGAGGAAGAAGGAGAAAAGGTGGCATATTTTCACCTCTAGAAAACTAGAAATAAAAGCAAGAGCGCCACCATGATTCAGTATTAATATCCTGGAATACTTTAAAGTCCCTAGAATTTCAAATCTTCTCCCTTAATAACCACTTCCATCTTTTTCTCTCATTATCATTGCATTATCAAGATCATTAAAAGTTACTAGAAAGATTAACATTTGTTGAATGATAGTCACAGTCCCAAAGGTGACATTTCAACAATGAACAGCAAATACCAGAAAGAGTGACTTATGTCATCCTTCAGAGCCACATACCATAATTCAAGGCCCCTAAACAAATGCAAGAATGAAATATGCTAACAAGACAGCTGACTTCATGAATAATAAATCTGAGAAAATTGACCGTATTCAAAAAGGTATTACTTCAAACAATGAAAAAAGGCATCAATTTCTTAATCTTTCTGTCAGTTATCTTTGAGGTGAAAATGTGCAACTAGCCTATGACTTAAAAATCATGAGGAAAGGCATTCCATTAGTACCTTAAGTTTTCCAAACACAAACACCAGTACATTTAGTACTTGTAAGAAGAAACAGATATTGGAAATGAGTGTTACAAGAGGTATTTTAGAAGGGAGTTACATTCTTGTCCCTCTGTAGTAATGAGATTTTTGTGAAGCATTTCAACTTCCTGTACATGAAAAGGGGAGGTATTTGCAAACAAAAGATTAGGCTTTACTGTGCTGTTAAACAAATATGTTCTGAATCTCTATCTCTATATCTCAGAACTATCATAATGCAAAACAGCCTACCAAGACCAGTATTGCATCCTGATAATAGCCAACACCATAACAATTCAGAAGACGCCATAAATCTCTGGAAATGCAGCTAATTGTCCAACACCATATCCCAGGAGAAATTTCTTCCCAACTGACTGCTCAGCTTTGATATATGGACTGAAAACCAGCATTAGCCTTGCTAGCACTCTTGCTAATGTCATTAATCTTTACAGAACTGTATTATTTACCTTAGTGAATCATAGAATTTAAATCCTCAGCTCAACTATGGGCTGTATACAAAAATTCTTCCTCTGTTATTATTCCAACCTTCTAGTGTTATGCAATACACCAAAATTGTTCTTTATTGTCAAAGTATGCTGGCAAGTCAATTGCCTTTAAACCCACTTTTGCCTTATTTCCCCCCTCATTTTTGAACTTGCTGTTGCTTTTCCACATGATGAAGCAGAAAAAGTATTTACTGAAACCCAGCTAACCTGAAGCTCTTCTTGGTTTGATTTTGTAACAAGAGCATATTGGAGAACTCATTCTTTCTTTGAAGGTCTGAGTGCCTACTGTGAAACTCACATTGTCATTTTACTACTAAACTCCAACAAACTGGCACACAAAAAAAACATATCCAAAATGAGATTAAAAAGTAACAGTTTCATGTTAGTAGCTGGCTGTCACTCTAGAATAACATTTGTTTTAGGAACCACGAGTTAATGAGTAGCCCATGGCTATATGATAACCATTATCTCCCTTGGAGATTAGACTCCTTTTTAGACAGGTTTATCACACAGTAGTTTTACTTCATGTCCTGTGCGCTCCACCCACACCACCAGTCTCCAGGGATCTTAGGGAAACAAGTCATGGGGAGAGTTCCTGTAAGCAGGAACATTATTATTTTCAGTGGGAACAAGGATCCAATTTGCATTAATTATTCCCAGAGCTTTTGAGTCCTGCCTTAGTTTTTTTTTAACATGTACCAAGTCCATATACTTTGGCATATACCTGCAAAAGGATAAGGGGACAGTTGATTTTACTTAGGCTCTTTAAAAAACTTCCTATTTGCAAAACCCTTTGGTAACAATGCATTATTTTTCATCCAAATACATACCAAAGCTAGGAAGTATTATCCCTGTTATTTTTATGAATACTGGCCAATCTACTCCATTGTTTGGTCAGCAGTACCAAACAATTAACCAACTTTTTAACCAACTTTCTCTCTGTAGAGCTACTAGAACTCTGTGCCATTTAAAAAAAAAAGCTTAAGATAAAGGTTAGTGAATTGCAGAATTAAGATGAATAGGGGGCAATAAAGTACATCTTCCTATTTCACTTTGCTAGGAACAAAAAGCTCTGGGTGGATTTGGTTTGCACTTACAATCTGGCTGCCCCATCACAACAGCGTTTGACCTTCTCTGCTGTTCCATGGCTTGACTGTGTCCAGATTGACTCTACAGGAATTGATGGACACAGTAAGAGCAGAAAACATGGAACAGTTACTGAACTCTAGTTTCAAAGGTAACAGCAAAGGACAAAATTTTGCACAAAGTTGCACATTTCAGCCTAATCACCTTTCATTTTCCATCACACTATCAAAGGGGGCCCTCCAGAAAGCAGAGGTTCTTTCCCACTCAGGTTCTGTGTAGTCCACAAAGGGTGCTCTGACCTGGTAGTTGGTGCCCTCAGGTTCAAACCTCACATCATCACCAGTGTTTCCCTGCCTTAGCCCTTGTTCAAACCTCACATCATCACCAGTGTTTCCCTGCCTTAGCCCTTGTTCAAACCTCACATCATCACCAGTGTTTCCCTGCCTTAGCCCTTGTTCAAACCTCACATCATCACCAGTGTTTCCCTGCCTTAGCCCTTGTTCAAACCTCACATCATCACCAGTGTTTCCCTGCCTTAGCCCTTGAGACTGGCCAGAACTCTCTTCTGGCTTAACTTGCGATACCATCAAAGTGCATACACTGATTTTTGCCATAACTGGGACTAAACCCTTTGTCTGCAAAGTCACAGACCCAAACAAACCTCATACACACCTTAGGATGAAACTGTGCTAGATCCACAAGCAGAAGAAAATATTACATACAAGCCATAAGACAAGAACTATGGCCAGGGATTGGAGGGCAGGCCATAATTTTTGCAGCCACAGGCAGGTGAGAAGTCCCCAGACACAGAAACACAGTGTCCTGTGATACCTAGTAGCCTGCTGCAGGCCTCTACTTGCTAAACGGGAACATGTGACAAACCAGGCCACAGACATTTATCTGGATGAGAAATAAATCACTCTAGGTCAGGCATGTACTGGAATTCCCCGGATCCAAGTTCTTCAGGCATTTGTTTTGACAGCTACAGTTCAATTATCAACAGTGATTGTACATAAGATACTATTGTGTGCAGTATTTAAAAAAAAAAATCAAGCTCTTAGTAATAATGGAAAATAATTATCATTCCTTTATTAAACCCAGACAGGAAATTATGATGTCTGCTAAACGAAGTTTTATTACATGTATAAACACCACCCTTATTCCTATATTTGCTTCCTCTTTGCTCAAAACCTATCTACTTACTCAGACAGCAAGGCTGTTTTTAGCACTGGGGACTATCAGTCTG
The DNA here is from genome assembly GCA_013399835.1 of Leptocoma aspasia. Lineage (NCBI taxonomy): Eukaryota > Metazoa > Chordata > Aves > Passeriformes > Nectariniidae > Leptocoma > Leptocoma aspasia. The sequence goes on along the minus strand of VXAX01005444.1, from coordinate 1,683,709 downwards.
GTGATATCTCTCATGCACTCTCAGGTTTGTTTTCCAAATTTTTAAATTTTTTTTCTACTTTTTGTCATTGAAAGAGTGCTTTGGCACTCAAGAAGTCAAAGGAGTGAATTTGAATTGCATCTTTTAAAACACATCAAGACCTTCATGGAAGTTCTCTCTCAGAAATTAAGCAACCTCCATGTCAGCTTAAATCATTATGCCTACTGAAATATTTAACACCCTTTTATTTTACATTTTCAGCTTGGCTCAGAAATACTGTGGATAGATGACACACCTAAACAGGTAAATTTGTCTGTCTTTATAATGAAGTTACTTCCTTCTCAAGAAATTCTGGCCAACTTTTTTATTTCATAATAATGCTCCACTGTGTTTCATAATAAAATGTTTAAACATGGGCATTCATAAATCTACTAGGTAAGACTACTTCTTCTTTAATTATGAAATGGATTACAACTAAAAAAAAACCAAACAAACCAACTAAACAAAAAAATATCCAGCAAGTGATTTAGTCCTGGAAGATAGTGGACTATATTGCATGTGTTTCATGAACTGCAGAAAATACTCCTTCATTAACAAGATGCCTCCTTGCCAATATTCCCAAGGGGTCAGACAGTGAGAGCTGGTAAATCTTCACTCTACCTAAAACAAGAGGAACTTGATTTAAACAGAAACATTGATTTTATTAACAATAATGAGAAAATACAAGTCTGTGAACATGTAAATAATACCCTGCCCACTTAAAAAGTTATACCACATATAGCAACAACTGCCTACATTTTAGTAGATGACTCTGCACATCCTGTCTGAAACAAGCCTGGAAAAAAACTTATAAACACTAAAAAAAAAGAACATAAACTACCAGCTGATTACAGTACTGTGTGAAAACAGAAAGCTCCCCTCTAAAAGGCAAACCAACCACATTACCTACTAACTTGCAGTTAAATACCTAATGCTTACAAGCATGGACCTACATTCTCCCCTTTCTTAGATGAGTTTTCATAGCACTTCACTCCACTTGCTCAAGCCCCAACAAGCTCAAGTGACTCAGGCCAGTACCTTCATATTCATCAGGGTGGGGCAAGGGAGAAAACCTCAGTACAGACACTGTGGGGTTACAAGAATGCAAATCACCCAACTCAGCATTTTGAATAGCACCCGTAACTCAAAGCTAAAACCTGTGCTACACCAGACCACATATGTGCCTAATAAGAAACATTCATAAATACATTAAAAAACCCCTGAAATTTCAAGTCAGCCCTCAAAAATTGCTCATCACCAATGGCACCACAAAAATCAAGTGAAGAAGGGACATAGTAAAAACAACTGCTGTTAGATGCCCACCAGGAATACTGTGCAAAAGAAACAATACTCTTTAATGCCCAGCAAGCCAAGCAGCAGAGGGCTGTCCAATAGACCCACTGCCTTGCAAGATTAAGGCTAGAACTGAACAAAAAATCAGCTATAGTCGTTAGGCTGAAGTTCTCCTTTCATTATTTCTTTTGTTCACCTCTTAGCAGTCAGATTTCTCTCAAACCTCAAAACTCAGTTAATTTAAAAAATAAAATAAAAATGCCACTATCTGGCTACAACAAAAAGGAGACACAGACAAGACCATAAGAACATCAGAACTGCAGGTTAGCTCAGGCACCCCAACCAGAAATTACAAGGGAACCAAGGAAGGTTGGCTCACAGAATAAAATAAGGCAACACTGGAAAAAACTAGGGCCATCTGAGGATTTTTATACCTTAGACCAGAACCTGCAAACACTTCCATTTCTAACCTCTTTCCCTTCCTAGAAGCCATGCAGACAACCTTAAACAGCAAGACCAATGCCCAAATATGGCTTTTTTGAATGTAGGCTGGTCAGCTCCTTAAAAAGGAACCAGTCCCTGGCTAAACCAGCGGGTGAGATTTCTCCAGCTGACATGGAACTGTACTATTAATATGGTTTTGTTCAAAACAGTCTATTAACATTAACAAGAGATACAAGCATGCCCAGAAGCTTTTTATTTCTTTCCCAAGTACATTTGTTAGTGGTAATAAAAGTTAGTCCCCACTACAAACTTGGTTCCTTTTATATCTGATGGAAAACAGCCACACACTAACACTATAGCAGATATTACAATCATGAAGGTTTTACAGACTGGAGTTCCAGCAACACCTGGATATCATCAGACAGAAGACTGACTGAAAAAAAAGAAAAAAAGCTATTTATCATTTACCTGACACAAACCTGAAACCACAGAGTTAATCCTGTAACCTGAGCCCATCCACAAAGTAGACACCTCCTCATAAAAAAACATCTCCATCCAGTTTTGCATAACTTGTTAAGAAGGAACAAAGCCTCTCCTGAGCAGCAACTCCATGCTGGTTTATGAAGAACCATGTAAAAGAAAAGTTCTCTAAATGAGGAAATTCTAGACTGAAGTTTATGAACAGAAGCAGTGAGGAAAAAAAAATAACAGTCGAGATCACCTCTATGCAACCTGTTTCACACAACTTCTGTTCATTATGTGTGAATACTAGGAGAGTTCTCAGGTAGAAGTCCCAAGGATTTAGACATTTCAGTGTAGAAGAGGGATAACAGTGATCCAGTCACTGAACACTGATAATAGAAATATTCAGGGACCACCTTTATAACCTAAGCAGTACAGAAAGGAAGGGGAAAAGAAATTAAAAAGCATGCAGATATATTCTGAAGAGCTCAGGTTACCAGACCTGGATCATTTAAAGATACAGTGTTCTGCAGGCTTACGTTCTAGCTTAATGGCTTTACTCTTTCAGTGTTTAGAGTAAAAGGAATTTCATCTATGACAGTCATTCCTGTCTTGATTCCAGTTTAATTTGTGCCACTCTTCAGAAAACTGTATCTGAGTTCTGGTTTGGGGGTTATTTTTTGTGTGCGTGTTCAATGCTCTTTTTCCACAACCAGGGACAGAGGTTTGCAGATTGTGTGAAAAACTTGCACCTTGACCAGTTTCCCTTGCCTGACAGAACAAAAAGAAACTAACTTTTGAGAAAACTTCCATATTTTCCCCTCCAAATGCTAAAATTATTGCACTGCTCTATAGGTATTTAGTTACGTTCATCATTCTAGCTGCAAAATTAAATTATTTAAAATTACTGCACACAGTCTCAGGACCAGGGAAGCTCCTAGACTGCAGCTGTTTGAAGTGCCAGAACAAGGCCATGAAGCAACAGCTCTTCCTCAAGTAGTCTCACTTGATGTAACACTTTCCAGTACTGCTCTTAACAACACCATTGCAAAAACAAATTTAAATAATCCGATTTATTTCATGTACAGTTAAGGACACAGCTAAATTTTTTTTGTAATTGCAGAGTAAGATGAGTGAAAAAATTGCTAAGAAGGACTTAGAAAAAAAGAACCTAGCAAGCAAGCTTCACAACCTTATCACCAACCATAAAAGGCTAAACATGGATAAAAAACAATGGACGAGATCACTTCAGTAGTATTCTACTAGCAGAAACACACGTTAAAGTTGTTTGATAGGTCATCACCGATGGCAGAATATGCCGATCTGACAATACTGAGTTCAAACTTGTATACACAGCTATCTAAAAATTGCAGTCTCTTATTGATTTTACTCTTTCAAGTATGCTTTCCCTGGGCCCACATCCAGCAGATGTAACAGATGGAAACTGCCAGTGAAATATGGCAGAGTCACTCAGGCCATCATGCATGACCCAAGCCTCCTGAATGCTCTGTTGAATCAGACTGCTGGTTCCAGCCAGGCACCCAGAATAGCACCTACCTTCACATTCACACCACAACACAGCCAGCACTTCTCTCAGGTGGATGAAACATGACTTACAGCCAATTGTAAAGTCTGAGTTATTCATAAATATCCAGTTCACAGGGAGTGTATTTATGGTTTACCCATAAACTTAATGTAATAGTGTGGGACAGCAACTGTGACAGTGCTCTGATGCCACTGCATGAGCCAGGATACCAGCCTGTGGCATCTCCTATTTTCAGACATTCTGCAGTTCTTCCCAACATTCAAGCAGGAAGATACATCACTAATAATTTTCAGAGCAATTACCACTAATAATCACATTAATATATGATTTCATTCAGTTGATTTAAGTCCTTGCTGCCACCAAAGTAAGGGTTCCTTAAGCTTTCTGCTCTCACAAACACCATTGTGCTATCAACATTATTCATGTAGCCACACAAACAGGCTGCATGAACTCATTTAGCTGAAAACTAACCTAAGGAGAGGAAACAGGGCAGAAAAAAAGAGAAAGATTTGTTTTCATTCAGGTGAGCATCTTAACCTACCAGTCTGCCTGAATCCTGATGCTACTGCAAAGGAGAAGAGGGTAACATGCAGAGACATGCAAGGAAGGAATATTTCTACACTTTAAGAATATTCAGTTCTTTTTCTAAGTAAAGTAATAGTTCCTTTTACTTTATGGACCTTGAAAATTATCTACTCTTCTTGTCCCTCAGCATATAGGAAAAAGAGGACTCTAATAAGATAAAACAAGTATTCACGTGCACTGTACTCACCAAAGTAACTTACTGATAAATTCTGTGGTTTGCTAAAGTAACAAAGGATTTAAAATGCAGGATTTGGCATTTTCTCCAAGAAATCAATAATTAACTACGCCAGAACTCTTCAGGGAGCAAGGCTCTGCATTTGTTTGCAACCTATTCTGCACTACAAAAGAAGAACCTTGGCAGTGACCATCTCAGTAATATAAACCAGCACTTTCAGAACCAGAGAGACATAAGGGAACAACACACCTGGAAAATTTAAATTGCTCTCTTACAGTCATGACTCCTTTTCTACAAATCTAATAGCCCTTGAAACTCACATTACAAAGTAACAGCACATTTGCACTACTATACTAATGAATATTACAAGTTAATATTTAATGGAGATCTATTTTTACCTGCAGACAGCATTATGTAGCTGTTTCACAGTTAAGTTCTGGCTTAGCAGAGGCACTGCTCATGTCTGCTAAGGTTCTGAAGTAATACTGAAGTCTCATCAGTAAGCAGAGAATGGAGTGCCAGTGCCTCACAGACAGACCTAGATTTATCTGGGGAGAGCAACCTGGGACCCCACAGGTAATGTTACACCTATAAATAGAAGCAAATAAGGAACATGTGAATATTTCCTGCCCAATGGGACTGTACATGTCTGGTTTACCCATTCTGAGTTATTTTCAGCTCCCTCAAAGTAAGGAAAATGGTATGTGAAGCCAAGAATCTGCAGGGAATGGAATGCAAGGGAAACACCTGTTGTGAGGTCAGTTAAAAAACAGAACAAAGATACACACCATGGAAGCTGTGAAAGGTGAGAGGTTGCAGCAGTTTCTAGAGGGAAGACTGCCTTATAAAGGCAGGAGACTTTCTTCACTGCAGATGACTAAAGGGAAGAAAGGGGAAAGCATTCCCTATAGCAACAGCAGCTGAAAAATGTCCAGTGCTATTCCTTTCTTCATTTTAATAGAAATATTTTCTATAATTAGGAAGTTTTCAAGTTTGTACCCAGAATAAAAATCATTACCTACTTTTTATATAAAGGTCTGCTAGACAAAGGCAGGTTCAACTCTATGATGCACCAGCCAAACTGACAGCTAAGCTTGCTGGATGATTTCTCACTGCTCCCACTACAAGATGCACCCTTACAATTAATGGACTTGATGATCCTTATGGCTCCCTTCACACGTGAGATATCCTACAACAGTGCACCCCATTCAAAAGCAACAAAGGCTTATCTAACAGGTGACAAACAGCATATTGGGTCTTTACTGACTCAGAACTAGAACACTGGTCTGCTTTTGTCACATGTAGTCCTCAGCTGTTCTGGCTCAAGGTTAGGAATTCTCTGCATGACAATATTATTCCTATTTCACCATAGCTCATCTTGAACTGGACAGTGTCTTAAGGCCTTATGAGGGCATTTCTTAAAGACCCTTCCACAAATACAGAATGGAAGATAACAAAACAGCAATGTGTGTTACTTTTCTTCTAGCCTTTAAAATTACCACAGGGGTAATGTGGCAAAATCCTATATCTGAAACAAGTGAAAAAAACTGCCAGCTTAAATTTAAGTCCCTGACAGTTACAGCTGAATAAAATATATGCACGACATACAAGTCTCCTCTATGAAAAAAATCTAGCAGTGTGCTGACCTTGAGAAGTTCTTACACTGTTTTTTAAAAATCACCAGTATAGCATACACTCAAAAAGACTGAATTTGCATAATTACTCTGTTATTTCACTACAACATACTTTTCAACAACCTATCCCGACAAGATGAAGACTATGCAAGGCAGCACATATATTTGGTGTTTATAATGGATTAACTGACATTACAAAGTAAAATCTGCAAGTGTGAGGGCTGTTAGTTTCTATTAGACATTATTCAGTTTGCAGCTGTAGCCACTTGCTCTGTCTTGCAGACCACAGATCACCTGAGTAGACAGAAATAGTTTGTGCTGTCCTCAGGAACAAATGTCCTGACCAGAACTGTGCTTCTTCTGCCATCTGTATTTTCCTTATCTTTCCAGGCCATTGCTTTTCTCTAACTGTCCTCAAAGCTGAAGTTGTGGAATATGAGAAAAGGATACCCTTCAATCATTTTTAAGCCCTTCTGTTCAAGTCACTAGGTTAACATATGAAAGAGCAAATAACTGAGCAGGGGATGGTATGACTGTACAGATAACAAGACCTAAAACATAAATGGAGAAGAAATCCCTCTTGCAGACAGCCTGTCCCTCTTTATTACACTTACACTCTAATAAATGCTGGGAGAAGGAGCTGTGAATCTTTTTCAAATCAATGTAACATCTCTCAGCTTCAATCAGTATAGTCTATTAACCTACTAAACTACAACATTTATAGTACAGATGAAGCTCAAATTATGATTGTGTTTAACAGGTAATTGTTTGTAAACTACTTTGTTTCTCTCTTCCCTTATTACATAGCAGGTCACCGAAACCACTACAGTATTCAATACTCCTCTCCTATGAAAAAATGCATTACAGTATCAGACAGCACTGCTGAAGATGAAACCATGTCAGGTTTATTAGCATCACTAATATGTTTTCCTCCTATCCAATTGTGGTATTTTAAAACAAATGAAAAAGCAAGTTTCATAATTGAAAGAACAATACCTGCCTTTGTTGCTAATTTGAACTTCAAGAGCAGATCAATGCTATTTGTAACACAAAAGTTCGGAATCTCTCCCAAAGTGGGTAATATGGATCTCTGGTAAATGTTGTTAAGCAAAGCAATTAAGCAATACTGATCTCTAGTCAAAATTGCACTTAAAATATATCCTATGTAAAACAAATAAGCTCAAAATGGTCTTCTTTTTTTTTTTTTTTATAATAGAGAGAATGCACAGAAGAAACCATAGTGTTTCACCAACATCAGTATTAATGCTGCATTCAGTGGAAGGTCAAATATACTAATCAACCACAGAAAAGACTCTGGCTTTACTTTGGTGCTAAACTAAGAATCGTACCATGCCAGCAGCTCATTCTTTTCAGCTTTCTTCTTTAGGACTTGACTGGATTTTGAAGCACTTGACTGAACAGAAGGCAGCACCCAAAGAAGTTTTGCTGTGTGACCATTTAAGTCTGTAGCTGTTTGTTAATCCGTAATAAATTCACTATTGTTTGTAAACCTCAGCTTCCGTTTTTTTTTTTTTTTTTTTGTATTTTAAGTNTTTTTTTTTGTATTTTAAGTACTCTGAGGCGATCAGAGACACTTGGGCTGCTGCTCTTTGTGGTGTGATTAGAATTTACCCATCCCCCCTTTCCAAGGCACCACAAGGGCAGGGGAGGACCAGGAAGGAATAAAGCAGATCTCACTCCAAACGTCCATCAGATAAATGCAACACCAGCTCGAAGGGTCGAGATCTAGAGCAGGAGCAACTGTTACTGCTGCCTAATTTAACACACTTTACTCGAAGGATCCTTTCTTAGTAATACAAAGTCAAAATACAGAGGGTGTTTCTCACACCAAAAAGTTAAGAAAGCACAGCCCATAAGGAGACATACAAGACATTCTGCAGGGGTAGGGAAAGCACATGGAAAGCTGAAACTGCAAACCCACCACCTTCCCAAGGCAGTAAGGAATAAGAAAGATCACAATGGTTTTGTTTGCGAGGAGACTTAGGAAAAACTAAGAGACACCACCAAGAAGCAGACCAATACATTTTGCTTGCCAGAGGCACAGACACCAACTAATGTGTTACTGGGAGAGACCTTTTTCCTATTATTCTGCAGGTTTTTCTTCAGCCCTGTCCTCCTCATATCAGAGACCCAAACACCTGAAGCTCCCACTGAAAGAAAGGCTGAGAAGTGGCATTACCCAAACTTCTGCAAATGTCCTCAGTTTCTTTGTCAAGCAGCAAGATGGATATTTCCATTTACAAACACAGTTGCTAACAGCAGGCATAACTTGGCCAGAAATAAGAATGGGTCCCCCAGGACTTCTAGCCTTTACCACTTCAAAATATCAATGCTCTCCCTTCCTGCCATAATCACATACAACCATCCCCCCCCAAAATGTGCACAAATAGAACTAACAGCGTTTTAAGGGAGAAAGCATTAAGAGCATCAGTGGGACAATACTGGGTTTGGTCAGGAGAGAAACATATCAGGAAATAGCTGAGAACAAGCAAGTAACACACAAATGACTCAGGATCCATTCCCATTACAATGGGGAAAACAGGCAAGTCTTCCACACATGGACGGATCCACCCACCCTGAGTAAAAAAAGTACAGAACAAATGCTAATTTTTTTGTAGTGACTTCAAGAAGCCCAAAATATTTTCCATAAGAAAACCATCATTGTAATATACTGAGAGTTTGGGTAAAATAAACCTTGATTGTTTTCTGCTTTACAATGTAATTTGCACAGAATAAGTACAGCTGTTGTAGTTGGGCATGTAGTATTTTGAGTCATACAAGTAACTTGCATAAATCCTGCGTTTGACTTTTTTTTTGTCATTACAGTAACACTCTTTGACACTCCAGCTTTTCCTTTTACAAAGTCAATGTAACAGACCACCTGTGCTTCGCGGTTGTTACAAAACACATCAAAACAAGCTCGTCATTTCTATTTTCATTGACACCATGTAACAACAGAGCGCAGCCCTGTGACTTACAAGACACAAGGCTTGCAGCACACGGCACCCAGGCCCCTTCCCGTGCCACAAATACTGCCCTTCCACTGCTCAGCCTGCTGGGGGAAAAGCCAGCCATCCGTGTCTGCCCTGCAGATATTCAGCATTCCCCCCATCAGAGCGAGTGAGGGTTAAACTCACAGTAAAACTTTGTATTGACAGCTGGTTCCAGAGTTGGATGCAACCCGTGTGAAGGCAAGTAACAAGTGCACTCTCAGCACCAAACAGATCAGCTGCAGACAAAAGGCAACACACACGCCAATGACCCTTCTAAACACACCACATCCATCAGCTGCGACAAAATAGTTTACCTTCTGTTCTAGGCACATCGGTGTTAGAAAAGGAGGCAACCTAGATGGCAAAGACCACATTCAGGAACTGCTGTGAAGAACAAACTAAGGGCAGCAGGTTATGACTGCAGCGCTAGTTTTGCTGGAGCATAAACCAAGTGCTCATGCGATTTTGAAGCATTATTATTCACAGTTCACCGGAGTGCAGGTCGCCAGAACAATTCATGCAAGAAGTAATCGAGAATATCTCGTTTGGGATACCGGTAGCGTATATCAGGTCACTCCCACCAACTGCATCTCCCTCTCCTGCACTGAGGTTTCCAGACCTAAAACCTGCAGCAAGCAGCCCTCTACCTTCTGTCTCTGTGTAATTAGCACTATTAATCCCGGGCTGTCCAAGCCCCCTGGCGTGGCTCTGATTTGGCGTTAATCTCTGCCGAGGTCTCCTCTTCCTCCCTACAGAGAGCCATTTAAACCTTGGCACGCCTTTCGGTTTAGGGTGATGTCCTGTCGCAGGGGGATTAGCCGCACACGGTACGAGTGGGAAGCACAGAGAGCTGCCACACCTGGCCTGTCTATACCGCAAAAACGGAAGGAAAAGTTACTTTTTCAGAGAGCCGCCGCTCGGGACAAGCACGGGCTGCGGTGCACGCCGTGGTCCCCGCGGGCGCAGGCGGCTGCACGCAGGGACGCCCGGGGCTGAGCTGCAGCCGCCTCCCGCTGCCGCCGGCAGAACTGATTAGTCATTAGCGCCGCACGCGGGGCTGGGGCTGCCCGGCAGCGGGGCCGCCCGGGCCGGGCCGGCAGAGCCGCGGGGGAGGGACACGGAGCGGGGCCGCACTCACCCCATCAGC
>VXAX01005444.1:1650228-1673048 GCA_013399835.1 Leptocoma aspasia | reverse complement strand
TGCCCGCACCTCAGCGCTCCGGTTCTCGCTGAGGCACGCCGTATCGGGGCCTCTGAGGCAGAGCTGGCGAGGCAAATAATGTGTTAATTAGAGACGGTGATGAGAACCTGGAATTCCCACGGGGTCGCCGGGCACTGACCCAAGACTATCCTGCAAAAATGACCAAACAGCTGCTGAAGGGATGGTACCTATCCCCGGACGGCCCAACACTGCACTCTGAGATTTACAAAACGCTGACTTTTAAGTGTCCTTTCCATGCCGTTCCTTGATGCACGGCATTTCCAGAGGCTCCCTGGAAGTGATGTGCTCTTGACCGACTTCCCTGATCAGCACCTGCTCAGGTGGGGATGTTCGCAGAGCTGCTGGAGGTGATCCCACGCTTTGGACACGAGTATTAATTAAAACCTGTGTTATGGGCGAGCGATGGTTATGTCACTGGACTCCCTGCACTCGCCAGTTTTCCAAGGGAAGGACCTTCTTTCAGAGGCTGTTTGCGCCATCGCCCCCCTTCCCTACCCTGCTTCCTCCCCATGCTGTGCCAGGGGCTCCAGGGCCCTCCCAGCCCCCGAGTGAGGGTCCCCAGGGCCCCTCATGCCACAGGCACCCACCTGTGGCCCCGCTTGCTCAGGGTGGACGAGTCAGTCCCAGCCACCACAGGGACTCCGGAGACAATTCCAACAAAGCAGCGTTATCCTGGGGCTAATACTGCGTTGCAAGGGGATGTCAGGGGGTGATTTAATAAGAATGTTTCTCGGTCATGGTTGTTTTGTATCTCTCTGTCTTAAGGAAAGGTGGTAGAGTTATCTTGTATTAAAAAGCATATCGTGCTGTAGTTTTGGGAACGGACCTTCCCTTTGAAATCTGCTGGGGATCCCTTTGGACAACACATAACTGCTGTATTTTGCCATTCTCCTGTAACAAAACTTCAGCCTGAGAATTATCTGGGTATATGGCAATGTAACATAAGAAATGGAAGGCCAGAACTTGAAAATGTATGTTGTCTGTGTTCCAATGAAGTGTTTCTCTTTAATACATTTTATCTTCTAATTGTTTTTAGTTTTACTTATCCTTGCATTTAGGAAATGTAGCAGAGGATAGGAAAAAGGTCTTACAGCAAAACCCTCCATACTTTCCTGAGTGGCTGGGGCAAGGATTTCTTACAGTGTTTAAAATACCAGATCAAACCATCTGCAGAAAATAATTATCCTTTTTGCAGACACTCGATCCAGTCATTATCTGCAAACATTTGAGAACAGATGTCCCTCATTTGAATTATGTTTTCTTGTTACCCTTTGTTATGGGTATTTTTAGCAGGGCATTTGAGGATGAGCTCCATCCAAATTTACTGTGGGATGCATTGTACCAGGAGTAGGGTGTTTAGTCATATGACGCATGTTTTAAAGCAGAGATGACTTCTGATACAATGAGTTTGTCATGTCAGATTAGCTGTTTTCCTCCCGATTGTATTAAGGAAAATATACAGCAACTGGCACTAGGAGAATTACTGGTGCAAAAAAAAAAAAAAAAAACCAGACATGGAACATCTATTTCATTTATCTTTTGTATCATACCTTCCAAGGGCACAAGGCTTTTATCTATATCTCCTAATAATCTATATCTGCTACATCTCCTATAATCACCTAAGGTGATTATTTTATATTTTTTTTCCTTGACATTACACTTCCATTGATATTACTGATTTGTTTTGGGTTTTTTTTTTCCTTCTTCCTTCAGCCATTTCACGTTCATCCCAGTTCAGTCAGGCCCCTCTGTGAGCAGCTCTGAAGAGCAAAGGATGTGCCAATCCCAGAGGAGTGCTCGGTGGCTGTCCTGCAACTCCCCTTCCAAGCCCTCTATAAAATGCATCACAGAGATTATTTATTTGGCAACAGCAAGCCTGGAAGGCTGCAGGGTTCCTTTGTGCTAAGCCCTAAGCACACAGACAAAGGAAGGGTGCTCCCTGTCTAGGGCTTGCAGGCCCTGTAGGACATGACTAAAAGGTGCTTAGCAAGGGCTGGTCCCTGGCATACAGATGTGGTAGGAAGCATGGAGGATCTGAGAGGTTTATAATGCTTGAGGTTGCAGGGTTTTGCATCGACTCTTCCCTGGATTACTGTTCCACAGCTTACTGGTGTCTAACAGGATTTAAAATGTGAGATTATTGACAGGCAGTCTGGGCAGAATGTGTGCCCCGTGGGCTTGTGGGGCCTGGACTGTAGGGCTTTTGGCCTGTGGCACATAGCAAGAAATACTGCATTCACTTGCTCCTCTCTTCCTTGTTCTGCCACTCATGTCCCCTGGCCTGGCTGGTGCAACAGGAATCCAAAAAAGTGCATTCCCTGTTCCTCCTGCCCTCCAGGCATAGTGTGGTTTTGTTTCCAGATGTTTCTCAGCAGCACCAGAGCTTTTCAGAAACGGATGGGAGGCTGGAGGGGATCCCATGCAGACCAGAGCATGGGAGTTGGGGCAGACAAACATCTCACATGAGGATTTGGCAGTTGTGTAAAGCTCTGCAGGGCTCAGTATAAAAGCCAAAGTACAAGATAGCGTGGACCTGAGGGCTGTCTGTCAGGAGGCTCTGTTATGTCCCATAACCCTTGAAGAAAGACATTGCAGTCCCAAAAGTGACTCAGCGCTGGCTGAGAACTGCCTTGAAATAGCAAGTGTGAACATTTACTTCCTTATTTTTGTCCCACAGTTCTCATGACTAGATCTGTGCAAAACAGGACGTTTGATAGCCATCCAGACAGCAGCTGTCATATCTACCTGACTTTCATGCTGCCTTTTAATCGGCTTGCTCTGCCTGTCTGATAATAAAGTGGTGATGCAGAGGGTGAGTGGCTATGAGGAAGTAATCAAGGCACAGTCTCTTTGCAACTGCCCCTTTGCTGCCTCTGATTTAATTGCCATTACCTCCTGCAGTGGGAAAAGTGCAGCGTGCAGGTGGGCAAACACCACCTTGCCCAGCCAGCACTAAGGAGTGGGAGTGGACTTTGCTCCTTTATTGGCTTATTGCATGAGAAACACCTGTCCCTCCTTCAGCACCCCGGAGTGATGCGGGGCCGAGCAGCCTCAGATGTGATCCCTCCACATCAGCCTTGCACGTTCCCTCTTCTCTCCTTGCTGCAGGAATGGAGCACTCTTTAGGGCTGTGTGAGGTTTCCTTCCTTGATCTGAAGCAGCGTCATTCCCATGGAGCTCATCTTACCCTGGACAGCTGAGAGGCCTCAACAGGCAGAGAGAGATGTGAACCTGTTTGCCGAGCTGAGGCATTTCCAGTGGGTGGCAGAGAAGCAGAGCAGGTGATGGCTGCCCTGACACAGAGGGGGTGTGACATTTTGTCAGCAAGCTGCAAATCTGCAGCTCAGATCTGGGTCTTCAGCACCAGAGGAGATCCACCCTCTGCAGTGTATCTCCAGGAGATGTGGCAGGCTGATGGGCTTGGGTTCAAAATGGTTCTGTTTGCGAAGCTCTGAATGTGGCACTGGCTCTTTAAGTCAAGAACATCCACACACTCCTTCCCTGAGACAAAACGTCTTTGTCCCTGAGCATGAAACATATTACGGTTCAAATTCCTGCAGAGCCATTAAAAAAAAAAGTGCATGTGTCTGACAGCGTGGGCCTGCCTGCAGCTCTGAATATGATTATTAATCATGCTAGATATTAATAAAAGCATCTCTTCTTGGTTGGAACATTTGATTTTTTTTTATAAATAAATACTGTGAGTGGTTATAAATATTGATTGCTGCCAGTAATAGTAAGACCTTTTACATATAGTCTTGCAACAAGACAATCAATCCTGCTGAAGACCAGATTGGAAACAATAAATGGTACTTTGGGTCCTGAACTGTCTGGGAAATATGGCTTTTATTGTGATGTCTGAGAGAGGGATGAAACTTTAGGGAAGAGGGCTACAAAATCTGTCCTTGGGGGTCCGCATTTCTAGGGATGTTGACCAGGGTTCAGTTTCTCTAAGTCACAGAAGAACAGAATTATTAGGTATTTCCTCTTTCAGACAACTTATGAGTGGTTGTCAAAACATGAGACTGGTGGTGACTGGCTTTTAATTTTCTCCTCATTAATTAGGTATTACTGTGCAGCATCTGCCTTTTCCGTCAGCTTCCATATCTGGAAAATGAAAAAGAATCCCACTTCCCTCCACATCAAGTCTTGGGAGAGATGATGTGTAAATGCTCAGAAACCTCCAGTGCTTAGGAGTGCTAAAGATTAGGTGGATTTCTCTGTTCTTTCAAGTGTGGAATACAAGAATTACGCTAAAATGAATTGCATTTGTTTTAAAGAAGAGGGAGTTTTAGTTTCAGCTGGGAAGCTTGGAAAATGCCACCCATGGGGTCAGGATGCCTGGGCTGATCTGCATGTGTCAGAGAGCTCTGTAAGGGGATGAGTGTGGGTTTCCTTTTGTCCCAGTGCTGGCAGTTCCACGTCATTGTGGACAGGCTGTAACCAAACTGACGCTCCCATTGCCCCTGACCAACACCAGCCAATTTGAACGGCCCCTTGGAAAGGGGAAGCAGAAGACACATGCCAGCTCTGTGGTGCTGTTTCTCCTTACTGATAAGCTCTTCCCTGAGCGTGTCTTAATCTACTGCCTGGGTCAGGGTGGAGAAAAGAGCACAGGGTGAGAAGTGGGACATATGTTTTTAAGTTTGGAGAGGGATATTCACTGTGAGGTTGGGTTGTAGGCTACCCACAAGCAAAAGATGTTGCATGTAACTGGAAGCCAGGGCTTGTCCATCCCCACTGGTTTTGCAGGAAGATGGAGACAGTGCCGGAAATTGTTTGCATTATTTTCCTAATGCTGCATCTCTCTCACAGATGGCAAAACTCCCTCTAGGCCTCCTCATTGAAAAAACCCAGCAGGCTGCAAAAAGCCTGCAAGGCTGGTTTTTTTCAGAGTCCTGGGTGCTTTTAACCACTCCTTGACGTTATTTACAACGGCAAGGAACAACTGTCTGGCACATCTTGACCTCTGGTACAACCACATGTGAAGCAGTTCACCAAATAACCCTTCAAGCACCTCAGAGCCTGGGTCACATCTCCTGCAGACCAAGGAGATGGGCAGCTCACCTGTGCACACACAGGGCTCTTCTCATGCAGACCAAGGAGATGAGCAGCTCACCTGAGCACACACAGGGCTCTTCTCCTGCAGACCAAGGAGATGAGCAGCTCACCTGAGCACACACAGGGCTCTTCTCCTGCAGACCAAGGAGATGAGCAGCTCACCTGTGCACACACAGGGCTCTTCCCATGCAGTGCAGAGCGTGCCCCCCGCAGCCAAACGCCCAGATGGGAGCAGCTGGATTTGCAAGCCCCGGGAGGATGGTCAGGCTGATGCCAGGATGACACCCAGGGGTTTGCTGTGTGGGTCCTGCGTGCCAGGCTCGGAGCGAGCTGCGAGCCCTCAGCCTGCTCGGGTGAGGAGCAGCAGTGCCTGGGTGCAGCCGGCTGCCCTCTGCCCCCGCTGCCGGGGCTCGGAGTCCCGCAGGCACCGTCCAGCCCTGCAGTACAAATGAGGCCTCCAAATGATGGCTGCATTAAAATGTTCCCAGCCCCCACCGATTACAAAGGGTGCCTGGCAGAACAGGAGTCTGTTTGTCTGCTGCGCTCTGCACAAACAGCGGCTTCTGTAAATACATCTCACATGAGCAATTAGCCCCGACAATAAAGAGGTCCCATCTCTGCTGAGCCGTTCGGGGAAGCTGCTCTTCAGCAGGCACCGAAGAGGGCTCAAACAGCTAGCAATCCCCCACCTGCTGCCTTCCCTGGGAGACCACGGCTCTGGCTCTGCAAAGCATCCCCTCCGTTCTGCTCCAGCCCTCTTGGCTGGATCTCGGTGCCTTGGCACGACACGGGTGATGCCACCACTCGCAAAGCAGCCCCTGGATGATAAGTGAGCACCCAGCAGCGTGGGGCTGCACGGGGAGGGGGCACACACTGCTCTTCAGCTCCTGTGACACCCTGGGGGCAGGGAGAAGTTATTTTAAGGGTGCAGGAAATATTATGCCGTGAAATTGAAGCTGGCTCCCACTGTGCTTGGAAACCACCCAGCCCAGCTCAGCAGCCATTCTTATCACCGACTAAATGCACTTGTAATTATTTCTCCTTTCCCTCCTTCTTCACATTACTAGCATTTTTCTCCTCTCTCATCTTGCACAACTAAATATGAAAACCAACCCAGGAAAAGCACTAATCAGTTGTTATTCATGCATATTTGCAATGCCAGGTAGAGGCCACAGCTGGACAGCAGAGCTATCCGTGCCAGGCTCTGGTCATTGCAAAATCCACAGAGAATTATAAGTACCAAAGCCCTGGAAATCCTGGCCCCACATACAGAGGGGAGATGTCAAATGTGATGAGCATATTGTAGGCAATGTACCTTGATGCCTCTCTCTTTTTTACAGCACACTCTGTGCTAAAAAAAGAAAAAGAAAAGGTAGAGGGAAGAGGCAGGGAGAGGTAGAAATGAGACAGTCACCCCCAGGCATCGGGCAGCCTGCTGCCTGCTGTCTAACTTTCCAAGGAGGGCAAGTCCTGTGTTCTATATATCACTGTTGTGGAGGGGAAAGGGACTTTTGCTAATGCTGCTCCCTCTTTAATTTCTAGCCTTGCTGCCTGAAAGCAGTTCGTCCTCTCAAAATCTTTACAGAAGTGAACACGCATCTTTTCCTTGGAGCAGAAATTGAAGTGCTCCTATACTGCTATGCTTGTTCCTACACTGGTATCACTGGAGTCCAGCTCCAAGAACATAGCCGGTCTTGCAAAACTTGTGCAAAACAAACAAACAAACAAACAAACAAACAAACAAACAAACAAACAAACAAACAAACAACTGACCAGAAAAAACAGTGACACAGATCCTTGTTAATTTATTTGAGAACACCAGAATATTTGTTTGTCAGTACTTGTAACTGAGGAATAAAGTGCTATTCCCTGTCTTTGAGGTGGAGGAAGAAGCCAGTGTGATCCCTGGTGGCAGCCTGCTGTCCTCGGGGCTCCACATCCTAAGAAGACTCAATGGCACCATCTGATGGTTGAGAGGAAATATTCATATTCATGAATACTCATTCATTCAAAGTTATTCCCAAACAGTAACAAAGTTTCTAGCTAGGTGCAGGTGGGTTAGTGGTCTTTCAAGGAGGCTTTGGGAGGGATCCAGGAGTGTTGAGAGGTGGGAGTGTTTGGCCTTCATGGGGGAAGGCTACTCTCTTCCTCACTTGGCTCCTTCGGTGCTGACAAGGGAAGCAGCAGCACCTCCGGAGTAGATGTGTGAAAAATGGGTGACAGTGAGCTTGCAGGGCACTCTCACAAAAATGTAGGATGCTGCTGAGGCTCCCCAAAATCAGCACAGAGTAGAGTGCGCTGTGCTAGAATGGTGTGCTAGTAGAAACAAAGAAAAAACCCTGCCACAGCAGCCCGGACAAGGGACAGGTGAGCTGGAGCTGCTGTGGAGGATTTGGTGTGCATAGATGGCCATGTAAGGCTCTGTTATGCAGGTGGTCCAGACCAATGGGGATTTGTTTGGTAAGTGCCCTCCATTGATTTTTCTATGTATAGGAAGTGTTGATTTCTCCAGCAAAGGCTGTAAAGGAAGGTCAGGTTTATTGCATGTCTACTTTGCTGCGTTAGCAGTGGAAGGTGACCTGTCTTTCTCCTCAGACTGACGATTGCAAGGGCAGTAAGTGCAAGGAGTCAGCTAAATTTTGCCCCCTGCTCACAGTAATCTGCTACTACATGAAATCCAGGAGGATTAGGTGACAGGTAAGAAAGCTTTGCCCAGGGCAACTTCCTCAGATTTGTTGGGATACAATGCTGCCATGAATGAGTCATCATTTAAAACAGATACCACCATTTGCTTCCTCAGCACCATGATTCGTGTATGTGGAACCAGCTGAAACAACTCCCTGGAGTTTATGTTCGTGGGAGTATGGAAGTACATCCATTGGTCTTTTCATGGGATCAGGCCTGTGTGCCTCATGTGCAAACTGGGGCCGCATGAGCAGCTTTTAAAGGAAGAGATGAAAACCCCTGTGTTGGGCACGCTGGGCATCTCTGGCTGAGTGTGGAGGTTTCCTCATGGCATCCACAGGCTCCAAGGTTCTGTTGTCCACAAACTCACCCAAAAATTAATGGCCTCTGTCTGCTAGTCCTAATCCATCTGCAGGGAAAAACATGGCCACAACCAAATCCCTCCCAGGTCTGCGGTGGGGGCTGTAGCAAAATGTGAGTTTCCCTCCATCTGTAAAGGGTCACTCTTTCCCACACACTGCCAGCCTCAGCCTGCCTGGTCAGGGCACGGGGCAGTTGTTGTCTGCCTGTTGCTTAATCTGGCTGTTGTCAAAGGGAAATCTGCTTCCTGGGTGGAGCTGATGGATGCAAGGGAAGGCTTGATCTCAATCTGCTGCTGGCAGCCAGCACCAGTGCTAATGCTTTCGATAGCTCATTAGTCATTTATGAAGTGCACCCAGGCACCTGAAAGTCTTCCTGGGGATGTGGGGAGAGTGAGGCAACACATTTTATAAGGGGCTGGGCAGCACGTTGTTTGCGTCACACCCAGGAAATCAGCCCAGAGCAGATATGTGGTTTCTGGCTGTAGCTCCGCCAGGTTTTTTTGATGCCCCAGCTGCCCAGCATGGTTCCTCACCCTACCACCTGGTTGCTTGGGCAAGATGAGCCTGAAGGATGGGAGAAGCCGCCCGAGGGGTGTAGGATTGTCCTTCAGGAGTAGCAGGATGCCACTGAGCTGATCATTACCATAAGTAAGTGCTCCCCAGCAGGCTAACAGACCTGTCTGCTTGTGCCATCAATGGGAGTGTGCACGGAGTTGCAGTCTCCTGTTAACCAGGTGCTGCAAGTCATGCTGAAACATGGAGAGGGTGGAGGGGGCACTTCCATGGACACAGCCCCTTCAGGAAGTCCATGCCATGGGTGAGCAGAGACCACATAGGTTGCGTTCCCATGAAAGGCACCAAGCTTTCCCTCCCTTGACTTGCAACCCTAACCTAGGGGAAATGTCCTCCCCTTCCTCCACTGAGCAAGATGGAGATGATTAATAAAGCTCACAGTCATCCAAAGCAAACAGGCCATTCTGGCCAGGCTAAACCCCTGGCCCTCTCACTGCAGTTCCTGTTACTTTTCCCTTAAATCTCAGCTTCAAGGTCCCTCAGAAAATCATTCCTGGAGGTTGTGGAGAAGAGACAAGGAGAGGACAGGCAAAGAAGTTTCCTGAAACCAAAGGCCTGAGGGGGACATGTAAGAGACATGGATCGATAGCTGCACTTCTGAGAGCCTCCAGGCTCCCTGGATCAGCGATAATAGCAGGCTGAGCTCATTGCTAATAGCTTTGGTGGGTGAGAGAGCAAAAGGCAGCCTGTCTGCTTTGCAGAAAGCCTTGATGCTGTCTCTGTGCCTCTGTCAGCAGCACTGCCTGGTTCAGGAGGAAGCAGGAGGATCTTTTTTCATTACTTCTCTGTGCATGGACTGTCTTTTTTTTGTGAGGAGGGGTATCAAGGCTTAGTCTTTGACTGGGTGCTATCAAATGAAAATTAGAGCTGGCAAAACAGCAGAGGTTGTCTGAACTAGATTACTCCCTGCTGTGATCTGAGTTATCTTGCTGGTCATGTTCGCTTTAATCCACCCTAATATAAAAATACCCCAAGGAAGGATGATTGCCCTGCACAGGCAAGTTATTCCTCTTCCTAAGAGATCTCCATACTCCCACTGCTGCTCTGCCAGGTACCAGATTGCCTACCTTTGAAGGGGTACACACTTGTGGAACTGGGGTGAAACCAATTACCATCACGAGTCCATACCCAGGGCCTGGTGTAGAAAGCACCTAAGCTTCATCATCCTGGCAGGGTCTACCTCCCCTGTGCCAGCCTTGCAGCCAGTGCTGCAGCACGGAGAACCAGGGTAATGTGGTTGACCGGATTTTCAGAGGAATACTGAATTTTCCTTTTTTTTTTTGCTTTCCTTAGGTTCCCACAGCTAAACAAACTCCTCAGGGACGAAAGCACTTCAGGAGCCCTGAGTGACCCAGAGGACTAATTACAGGGCCAAGGGGGAAGAGGCGAGGGCAGAAAGTTCAGTCATCCAAATGCCATCCTGCTGTGGTGTCTCAGTGACATTATAGCCTCAGCTACAGCCATCACAGGCACCACTTTGCCAACCAGTGCCTTCACCCTGATGGAAACTGCACTTCTTCCATCTCCAGCTTCTCCATACCCTCTGTGCCCTGCCCTCAGCATGGTGCCCAGGGCTGAACCCACAGCTGTCTGCAGCAGGGGTAAGCACCACAAAGCCCTGAGCACCTGGGTGTTTTCTCAGGGGCTGCACAACAAAAATATCCTGGTCATCTGTGCCAGTCCGTCCCAGAGGTTTGTAGCAAGTGAGAGACAAGCATGCCAGGTACCCGTGGGGAGCATCTTCTGCACATCCTGGCTGTTGCTCCCTAATGGATGGTCTGGTCAGCAATTAATGGGGAAAGCAGAGCAGGGAGAGGCAGCCCTGGCAGCGCTTTGACTTCGTGATGTTCTTTTGCAAGTACAAGCAAGGTCTGAGGAATGTCTCTGGTGGGGGAAGGTTAATGCTGCCTGGCTGGAGACAAGGCAGTCTGGCCCTTGCTGGGGCACCACCAGGTCTGCTGGACAGTGGCTGTGTGGGGGTTCCCAAATGCAGACGCTTCGTCGCAGCACTGTGCTCAGGGGGTGTCAAAACCAAAGCCAAGCCTTGAAGCCAGGCTGAAGGCAGCAGCATTCCTGCCCATCCTAGAATGGTGTGCTGAGCCAGAGAGGATTGCTGCTGGGCGTTTCCCAGCTCCTGAGGTTGGAAGGGACTGCCCATGTGTGTCACAGATGTCATGTGAAATCTGTAAGGCAGTGGTCACTTGTCACTGACCTCTCCAATGAAGAAGTCAGGCTGGGATGTCAGTAAAGAAAGAAGTTTTGGGGTGCAGAGGAGGGTCTCCTAGAAGTGGACTGTAGCATCTTTTACAGCCATCCGTCCACAGCCCAACAGCTGGTGCCTTGAGTTTATCAGTGCTGCAACCCAAATCTGGTCCTCAGTGGGTTCAGAGATGTAAAAGACTTGAACAACATGGTTGAAGTGAATGGAGCAGGACACATGTGGCTCTTAGGAGCACATGGAGCCCTTCCCTTCTCCAGCACCATATGTAGCCTGGAGATGAGATGGGAGCTCGATACTGCAAACATTAGGGTTGGCACGTTCTTCCCGGCCATGCTGACGAAGGACAGGTTGCTTGCAGAGGCACTGAACCCCCACAGCCTTGCTCTTAATTGCTCTTAGTTTGCACCTGTAGGGTGCAAGGGATTTCAAAGGTGAAGTACAGAGTGGCACCTGCCCTTCCTCAAGTCAGCCTGGTGGGGATAGAGCCAGGCTGGGGGCTCCTGGCCCATCGTGGACTGTGGCCTTCACTCTCCAGACTTCTGTCCTGCATCGCTCCTGCAGGATATGTGAGCAGCCTTCGTGCCTCTTCCCTCTCCTCCTCCTCTTTGTACCTCTTGCAGAATGGGGTTTGTCCGGCACCGGCTGTCACCCCGAGCTCTCCTGGAAGATATGAAACGAGGGTAAATTTCTTTTCCCGGTGTTGCACAGACAGAACTGCAGTGATGCGAAGGCTCCCAGCAGAGGCCAGTAGAGGCTGCTCGCTCGCCTCGCTGCAGGGCCAGTGCACGGCGCCTGCCATGGTACAGCTCAGGGACTGCCCTCCCCTCCTGAGCACGGCTCCGGTGCCAGGGAAAGGTGTCCCACGAGGCTTGCTTTGAGCTTGCCCTCGTTGCCTCCTCTGACACGGCCTGGCTTTGCTGTGGCCTCAGCTCCCGGGGTTGGAAGCAGCCTTTTGGCAGCCCTTGGCAATGTGATGGATTGATGGATGCCGTGGGGTGCCAGTGGGGTCTGTAAGAAAGGACCAAACTGGGTAGGTTGGTCCTGCTCTCCTACAACACCATGTCCCCAGATGGCCCCAGGGGTTGCTCTTGAGGGGAAGTCACTGAGATGGAGGGAGCACACAAATATGTGTTTGCCAGGATATGCAGGACCCCATTTCCAGCCCATGGTGGGTGTTCAGGCTCCTGCTTCCTTCTGTCCTGCATTCCTGGCTGCTGCCAGCCTTGACTGAGCTGGAGACACCATCTCCTCTGAGGAACAAGCCCCCAGCTCTCCTGTGCTGGGCTTTGGGGAGAGGCACTGGGAGCCCACTCATCCTGGATGGGTGGAAATGCCCCCTTGGGGTTAGCAGTGCAGGATCAGACCCTCAGCATGTGTTCCGTGGAGACCCAGGGCACGGCGGTGAGAAGTGCCACAGCCACAGCCCAAATCCAGACCAACTGCCCACTTCCATGCAAGCTGGATCTATTTACACCCAACACACCTCTCTGCAAGACACAAACCAGACCTGGTTTGGCATACTCAGGTGTGCCTTGCATGGAGGTTGTGCCTGCTCTCAGGAAGCCCTCTAGATGCTGTTGAGGCTTCATGAAGCTCAACATGGAGCAGAGTGCTGGGCTCCCTGATGACAGCAGGGTTGAAGAGTGATGCCACGAAGCAGCAGGATTGGAAAAAACTGGAAGAAAAATGTGAAGAACGGCAAAAAAGGGAAACTATGGGGCTGAAGCAGCAGAAAGAGAACAAAATGCCATTCCTACAAATGTCCTCCAATTCTTCTGCCAATGCCATGCTTTCCTTATCCCAATCAACAATCCCTGTGTCCTCCCCCAGCAGTGCCTTGCAGACACAGATGTGCACTGGTCAGGATGCAGCCCTGTTCCCAGCATGACTGGCTGTGACTCAGAGAATTCCTCAGGGGAGCAAACCAGAGGAGGAAGATATCCTCCTTTTTGTTGTTTGGAAATGAAGCCATTTTTTAAAAAATTGAGGCCTTTTTTAATTTGCCAAGGTGCTTTGCCCACTGGGCAGTGACACACTCTGTGGAGAGGAAGGAGGATTGCAATTAGTGTGGGCTGTGGGCAAGATGGGAGCAGGTGGGTCATGCCCTGGGCATCTGAGAGGCCAGCTGGATTTGGGCACAGTCAGATCCACACTGGTATTCAACACAGATGGTTTCTGCAGGAGAGAATTTTTGTTTTCATTGTTACCCTGGTGCCATGAAATGCAATTTTGGGAGACATTGTCATTTGCCCTGTTCCTGCTGGCACAGCTCCTTCCTAGCAAGCCAGTGAGAAGGAGCAGCGCTGGGCTGCCAGTGTGATCTATAGGGGTTGCAGCATTTTGGGGCAGGGCACACATATTTAGAGGTAAATCTACAGCAGGAAAACTACCTCTCCTTGTGCATGGTGGCTTTATTAAATAGAAATAAATAAAGGCTCTTTAAAGGAGAGGCAGAGGAGAGACACAAACCCCATCCTTGGGGCAATGCAGACAGATGAGTAATGGGGCCCTTTGAGTAAGTGCCTGCCTGGCCAGCTCTGAGTCACTGAGCAAACAACACCAGCCTGGAGCCAGAGGCAGGGCTATTCTTAGCCCCTTGCTTGTCAGGAGATGCTGCTGAGGGAGAGGAGGCAGGTTAAGGGGTGTCAGAGGGGGAAAACATTTGATTTCCAACTAAAAAGCCCCCAGAAGCCAGCCTGAGGCTTGGTTGCAGTAACCCAGACTGGAGATGACAAGTGTGAGAATGAGGAGGGTGACCACTGCCGTGCTGGGGAGCTCATGACAAATTTCTCAGGGAGTTGAAGGGAGGTAAAAGGACACCTGGAGGGACAAGTGCTCCTCTGCTGTGTGCATTGCCCAGAGGGAGCTGGAGATTCCTCTGCCTGGGGAACCTGCCCCCTAACAGAATCTCCCTTTCCCATCTGCCTGCCAAGGTCCCATTTCAAGGTTCCAAGGACCACCTCTTCTCAAGCATCCTGACGTCCCTGCTGCAGATGGGATTGCATCAGCAGGGAAGGGAGGTGGCAGAGGGGTGCTGCAAAGACCTGGACTCAGTTGCACTTGGGCTCCTTCTAAATAAAGAATCTCCAGTCATACTGGCTTGAGCTGCTGGCTCAGCTCAGAAGCCTGGAAAACTAAATTACATCATCTGGGTACTGCTGACAGACAATATTTCCACTCAGACACTGAGTGCCTGGTTTCAGCTGAGGAGTGTGGCCAGGGAGCATTGATGGCTTTATGGAACCCCCTAAAACTGCCCTTTCTCTCTGCAAAAGACCTAGGGAAGCAGTTCACCCTCATTTTGGTCTTCACTTTCACCTGGGGCATCCTAATGCAGACCCTCTGTGCCCCTGGAGGGACCCCATCAGCATCTCAGCCCTCTAAGCCAGCCTTGTTCCAATGCCACATGGCTGGGACAAGCTCAATGACCATCCCATCAGCTCCTTTTCCCCCTGGGGTGCTCTGGCCACAGCTGTGGAGGCCACTCACCCAGTGGCTGAGGGCTGGTGGGATCTACCACACATGGCAGCAGGTCTGGGGCTGTAATTCCAGAAGTCACATGTGGGAATTTTGTGACTTGCTGCAGAAGTGCTCCAAACCAATATGCTCATGAGCCTTGTCAGCGCCTGCTGCCACAGAGAGCAGGATATCTCTCTAACCACCTTGTGAAGTGACATTGTGGACAGGAAGGTAAGCAGCAATACAAAGCATCTGCATCCCGTGGGTATCCTGCAGGTGAGGACTTGTAAGGGAACCAGAATTACCCTGTCAGTTGTGGAATTACAGTCTGGTGTGTAGGAGAAGGACTGGGGGCAAGGATTTTCCCCCTCCCCTTTCACTCTACAGAGGCTCCAACTCTGCCTTCCAGGGTGGCCTTTGGCAAATAACCTGCCCCGTCCTGGCTCCAGGTTTCCTGTTTGTACAAGCTGGGATGAGTGGGATTCTCCTCTGATTTCCAGAGCTCTCTGGACTAGCTAGAGCTGATCCTCATCTGCAGGGGTACTGCCATGGAAAAGGAAAAAATTAAGCCAAATAACAATAATTACTTTTCTCCTTCCCATGGGTGTTGTAAGGATTAGCTCATGTTTAGCAAAACCCTCTGTAAGTGCTAGATGTTATTAATGTTCTTGGATTGCTCCAGGAGTGAATGTGGCTTTCCAGGGAGTGACGGAGTTTTTCCCTTGGCTGGCACAGAGCTGCAGTGAATTCCTCACAGCCCAAGGAAAGCAGCATCCTATTCCTGTTAGGCTCAGGGTGTAGAAAAGTGTCTACAGCACAGAGCAGTACTCACCTTGTTTTCCATCAGTCTGTGAGAGATGAAGCCCATCCCTTCTTGCATCAATGCACAACCAACAGTACTCTGGAGGAACATGCATCCCATGGAGCCTCTCCGAGTGTGGTGCCCTAATAAGGGCTCATCTCACCAGTGTGGCAAATAGCATCTCCCAGGCTGCTCCCAGACACACAATGAAGTGGGATAGACCCAGGAGGGGACATGGTTGCAGCACTGCCTGAAGACCACCCAGCAGCTGAGGCCAGAGATCAGGTCAGAGCCACAGCACAGCTTACGAGTTTGAGTGTTCTGGCTCAAGTAGGGGTGCAAGGATGGGGGTCAATTAATGCCCCTGGCTGTCCTAAGTGTCCTAACACACAGCAGCTCTGTGCACCAGGAGTATTTATGCTCCTGCTAAGTGTGGAAAAGCAATGCACACCACCTAATGCTGGAAAGCCTGGGGGAGATGATAGATTCTCTTTTCCAGGCTCTGGTGCTGGAAAAAGACACCAGGTTCTCACAGGAGAGGAAACTGGCTTGTGACTGGTTCCGCCCCTGCCTGACCCCTCCAGCAAATGTCCCTCCTGGGGACCCCCAGCTGTCTGGGCTAGGGTACAGGGTGCTGAAGCTCCTCCAGCTGGCAGACCCTGTCACCCTGGTTCTCCAGCCCTGTGGAGCTGGGGCTGACTTTTTGTGACCCTTTCTCCCCGTGCTGACTCAGCCATGCCCCCGTGGTGGGTGGCCACAGCCCCGGGTGGGACAGCATGAAGGTAAAGGCAGTATGGACTGGCAAGCTTTCAAAGAGGCCACAAGCTAAATAAATAGCCAGCAGCCTATTTCAGTGGCTGCTATATTTAGCTCAAGGAACATTTATTTATAGGCTTGGCAGCCATTCTGAGTCAATAAAAGCCAGAGAGCTGGAAAAAGGACGTTCCTGGGTTTCTCGTTGCAGTAATGGTTTCTGCCGTGCAAACCACGAGGAACAAGAGGAGAGGCAGCCTCAGCACCAGGGCAGGGGGAGGAAGCTGTGCTGGCTGCACACCCATGGGTGCCTCTGCCAGGGGACACAGCCTCCACATACTAGCCCCAGCCCCAGCTAAGAGCAGCTTCACCTGGATTTACTCCCACCTGGGTGCTGCTGCCAGTCCCCTGGCCCAGAGGGAATGTCTCTCTGAAGCATGAGAGGATTTAATTGTGCCTGTGGAAGTAGCAACACAAGACATCAACTCTGGGAACTCTACTGCAACACTACTCTTCCCCTGGGTAGTGAGTTTGGAAAAACTAAGCCAGGGGCAGGTAAATTGGGAGGGAGATGGGAGCAGTGTTCACGTTTCTCTGTTAAATACTTGTCCCTTCCCATGTCACGCATGGCAACAAGTGGTTGAGAGAGGAGGACAAACAGCCTCTCTGGAGCCGCTAGTGGTGTCAGATGCACAGGAGGCCAAAGCTTCACACCGAGCTTCTACCCCAACAGCAGGTGATGGCAGTAGTTATGTGAAGCTTTACAAAACACCCAGCAACTGCAGCTGGATAAGGGGAATGAATTTATACAAGACACGGGGGTTTAGCCCAGCCTGTGGAAGGCAGCTGTGAGGATGGATGTCCCTTCTGCACACACGTCAATAAGTGCTGAGGCTTTTTGGAGCCAGAACTGCAGGGAGCCTGCTCATGCCTTCTCCTCCCTCCAAAGAAAACCTGCTGCAGGGGGGAGCAGGGAAATGCCTCCACCAGCTTCCACTTGAGCGCAGTCCAGTCAAAATGGGTCTGCTGCTTGGCTCCTGCCAGCTGCCCCCTGAGCACAGCATGGCTCAATTGGCCATGGGTGAGCAGGGAAGGTTTATAGGGTTTTGCTGTAGTGCACAGCAAGCGTGTGGCTACATGTTGCTATTACGCCAGGAGCAAGGTGGGAGCAGAGCACAGCTGGGAAGCAAAATAATAATAAAAATGGTAATAATAGTAATAATAATAAAAACAACAACAGTATATTTCAATGCAAACACTCCATGTCTTTGTGCTCTTTAGCTTGGCGATCTGTACCATTACCTACACGTATGTCCTCATCTGGAGCAGGACTGAGACAGTCCTTTCCATTAAAAAGGGGATGCTTAGGCACCTGACTACAGCTTCAGAGCCCCTAGAGTGGCAGTTTGCAGTCTGAGTGCCCATGAATGCCCCAATTAATTTTTATGCCACTACTCTCTCAGCCATGAGCCTTATTTCTGCTTTGAATTAGTCCAGCTGCTTTCAGCTGCTGGGCCCTATACATAGACACGGGTCTGGCTGTGCATCCATGTCTGTCTGTGCCCAGGTCTGGCTCTATGTCCAGCTCTCCACCAGCTCTAGGCCCCATCACTGCAACCAAAGGTCCATTGCCCTCCCCAAGCTCCCAAAGAGTCCCATCCTGAGGAGGTCTGACCCTCAAAAACCAAGGCTGACACCAGCTGTTAAAACACCTATTAGGGTATTTATTACAACACGTTGTTCCAAAATACAAAAGAAAGGAAAAGAAAGTAGAGGGTAGAAAAGCACTGCTGTTTACAGCCTCTGGTAATAAATAAATAAAGACGAGGCAGGGGCAGGGTGTCTCCCCGGGTCCGACGCCGGCGCTGGCCAAATGGACAGCGAGGAAGGGAGTGTGGTGGGGCTGGTGGCCAGACCCTCTCTTCCATGCTTGGGAGTCCCCAGGTACACCAGGGTGGGTACAGACCCCCTCTCTGTGTTGTGCTTGCTGAGGAAGGGTCTGATCCTACAGGGATGAGGAAGGGAGAAGAGGCTCAGTCCCAGCATGGTCGGAACCCGCCTGCTCCCTCTCTGTCCACGGCTGCTCCAAAGGCAGGTGAGGTAGGAAGGGTGATGCTGGACCAGGACCCCAGCAGAGATCTACCAGGGTCCCCCAAGGGAGGGGTGAGACCTGAGCTCTCTCCTCTCCAGTGTGGTCTCAGAGCAACCTTGGAAATGTGTTCAGCACAGCATGATGAGAAGGACCCCAACCCATGACAAAGCAAAGTCATGACAGAGACAAGAAACTGTGCCTGGGCCACTTGGAGAAGGGCAGTGTTAAACCCCGCAAATTAAAATGACTCTTCATGGGGCTGGCGCAGTATAGGAAGTGTTTTGTACCACGGTGCAGATGGGAGTCCTCTTCCCTTCCCCTAAGGTCTCCTCCTACACCTTACAGTCATCTAGAAACCTCCAGGTTGTACAATGAGCACAGGCAATGGGTGCAAAAAAACAGCACCGGCCTCTGTCTGCTCACGACACCACGATTTATCAGAGTTTGATAAAGACCATATGAAGTCCCACACTGGGAGCTATTCCCAGCCCGTCTAAATCTCTCCAGGTACCAGAGGCCACTCACATGTCTCCCTGTGGCTCTGCCACTGGGCTTGCTCTAGCACTGTCCATGTGTCTTCCCCAGGCTGTGCTGCTCCTGGGCAGGGGAACCACCAGCATGAGGAGGACACAAGCCCAGGAAGCCCAGGGCATGTGGCTAAAGCAGCAGCCAATGTCCCGCGCTCAGCTGAGCAGGGCAGCTTTGCAAAGCAGCTGCAATGCCAGAGCAAGAAGCCCCTGTGGGTGAAGATGCAGCCTGCAGCTGCAGCCAGCTGAAGAAAGTGAGAGGACCACAACCTGGAGGGAGATGACTCCATGAACTGGATGCCTTGCCAATACTCCTTTAAGCTTTTGCCATTTAATCCTCTGTTGTCAGTGCCAGTGGGTTCCTGCCTCTTGCAAAGATGAGCAGGAACCTGTATGGGGGAGAGGGGAAGGGAAGAGTTAAGAGAATGGATCTGCCCCGGGTTTGGGTGCCATTATATCCTTAGGAAGCACCTCCCTCCAGCTCCTCTGACAAGGGTTTGCCTCCTGAGGCTTGGGGCAGCCGGGAGCTGTGCCGAGTCAGCCACAGCCGGGCTGCGGGGAGCAGAGAGAAGGTGAGATGGGGCCTTGCTTTTATTCACAACAGAGAAACAAAGAGCAACATACAAAGAGTAAGAAGCAAAAAAGTACAGAATCATAACCATAATAATCATAATAATAATCATAAATACTCAAATCTATCATTCATAGATTGCAATGACAACAATGATAGCTTATTATCATTAGTATTAAGAATGGGAGGGGAAAGGGGACAGCGGGAGGGGTTTCTGAGGGGCATTGTCTCCTAAGGGGCAGATGTAACGGGGATGGACATCCAAAGAAACAAGCAGACAAAGAGAAGGGCTGGGAAAGCAGCAGGGGCTGGGGACACTGCTGCTGAGGCCAGGGACAAGCCTGCTCTGACCCGAGCCTCTGACTCAGTGTTGCCAACCTGATCATTGCCCTCCTGCCAGCTTTGCTCAGCTGGGAAGGAGGTGGCTGGGAGGCTCAGCCCCGAGGACAGGCAGAGGCTGAAGAAAAAGGAGCAAAATGTCCTTCCTAGTCTGAAGGAGAGCTGTGATTTGCTCAGTCCTTCATGGTGGAAAGTGCAAGCATTGCCACTGCCATCGGACACCCAGCAGCTTTGTTGGTTCCTCCCTTGAAAGAGGAGACCTTTCCTCTCCTCTGCTCACACTTCCGCCTCTGTAGGTCCCTACAAATGAATGCACCCTCATCAGATTGGCATGGAAAGGTAATTTTTGGTTCCAGTGAGGCTTTGGGATGGGTCACCTGGCTGTGAGAGCCCATACAAAAGACTTGACTGACAGATGATGTGGAGGATTACCACCCAGCACATCCATCCTCATGACAACTCACAACTCTCTGACTCATGGACAAAGTGGTTCATTAGACAGAGTTTGATTTAAAAAAAAAAAAGTTAATTGCAAGCCACTGGTGACCCTGATGGCTTTGGGTCAGGATGGGAAGGAGACACTTGGGCAGGGCTACTCCATCAAGGCTTATTGTCTGGATATAGATGTAAAATATTGTATATATGAGAGTTTCTGATGCACATGCCCAATGTAAAGGAGAGGGATGAATGCAAAGTACATCAAAATAAGGCTGCAGAGGTGTGTCACAAATGTCTATAATCTACTAATCTTAAAATATACTTATCTTTGTTCTGATTTCAGAGGAGACAGGAGTCCATAGTGTATAAAACCTCAAACAAGTCTCAGAAGCATCCAGGCGATGGCAGAGTGTAGATGACAAAAAGCAAACCACGTATCTGCCTCTTTGCAGACATTCAGGATCTCATTTACAACATGTGCCCTCTCCTTCCTGACTTGCTCCATCTGTTCTTTTGTGCTTGCAACACACTGTGTCACTTAACAGGAGGAATTGGATGGGAGCTTGCTAGTGCTTTGTCTCATCTCCCCACCTGGTTTTGCCCACCTGTTGTCCTGTCTATTACATCCCTTGGGAAGTCATTTAAGCCTCTCTCCATTGCTCAGAGCTACACCTAACCAGCTCCTGCCAGCAACTTGCCTGACCTGAGCTCGCTAAGTCCATGCTGGCACCAACCCTGGAGGACTATGGGATGGGCAGGGACTGAGTGCTACGGGGCAGAGATCGGCAGACAATCACCACTGGCATGCTTGGGAAGAGATGCCCAAGGCCACTGAGGGCAGCAGAAGTGGAAGGAGGACCAGAAGCACTTCTTGGACCAGAGACAGGACACTAACACTATGCCCAGTGAGGAGGCACCAGAGGAAGGATGAAGCCTTTTTCTTTTCCCTCCTTGGACTTGACACTGATGCCTACTTAGGACAGCCTGCTGCAAGTGGAGCTCATGAAATAGCTGCCTGGCTCATGAGATGGACCTAAATGCCTTCTGGAGTCTAGAAAGGGAGCTGAGAAAGTAGTGTCATCACTGTTTCATGATGAGAAGAGAGCAATGTTCAGGTTGGCAACACTGAGCAGGTTTGAGGTGGTTGCTGGAGGCAATGATGGGTGGTGGTAGGCTTTTGAGGACTGAGTATGAGATCTCTCACTCTCATCAAAAGTGATGTGGGGAGAGGAGAGGTGGTTCCTGGCTCTCCAACCACCCCCATCCCTCCCTGCCACACCATGGGGAACCACCCAGGAGCATGTGGGAGTCCCCAGCATCTCACCAAATAGCTCCATGGAAAACCAGAAAAACTAAAGCCCGAAGAGAGCAAGGAGTCTCTCCAGGGAGTCTTGCCTCAACTGCAAACACAGAGGTGGTTGAGGAAGCAATGAGCTGAAGTGAGCAGCCCCTCCTTGTGTGATTGCAGCTCCTCACGCCTCTGCTTTATGTTCAGTTTTAAACCTGAGATCATTTGGTTTTGTCACGGGTAGTTTGATTTAAAGATAGAAACGAATGACAAGAGGAGGAACAAGGGAAAGGGAGAGAAACCATGTGGACCCAGAAAAGAAAAAAAAAACCAACACTCCAAGGATGACACGGGACACAGACATGCACGAACACAGACCCCTGAGGTATCAGCTTTGCAAACTAGTGCGAGACAAGGGAGAAAGCAAAGAGAGCTGCAGGGAGAGATGTGCTTTGCAGTGGAGGCAGCTCAGTGCCTCCAGCTTCAGAAAGCAGCTTCTCAGCAATCCTGACATTGGGATTTGGGGGCAAGAGCTTGGCTTCCCACCAGATGGGAGGAAGCAGCCAACCATCTCCAAAAATAAGTCACTTGTGCCCCTCCATGCGCTTGCAGAGCTTCATCTCTGGACAGCTTATCATCCGCTGGATGGAGGGGAGCTGGCCTGGAGGGCAACAGGACAGGGAGAGTCCTGGCACCTGCAAACACACTCCCCTTGAGCTTCTCAGATGTGAAACAAAGGATGTGGGAAGCCACAAGAACCGCCACCCCCAAAGGAAAAGTGGTGCCCATACTTCCCAAGCAAGGTAGCTGAGGTGAGGGGGAGCTGAAGGGCTGGGGCAGGCAGGCAAGACACCTCCCAACAAGAAATCCCAACTACCACCAACCTCCCATCCCTCCTTCTGCTGTGGCAGCTTCTGATGCCCTCCAGCTCCATGCAGCTGGAGGTGACATCCTGCAGCCTTCCATCCACTTCAAGGTGACTCCCACCCTTCCACCTCCAGCAAGGATGGGCAGCCAAAAGGAGGGGAGGGGAGGAGAAGGGATATGACTGGGATTGGGTGACGGTCAGGATGGGGACAATGCCTAGGATGTGATGATGGCTGCGATGGTGGTAATGGCCGGGATGGAGATGAGGAGAAACAAACAGAGACCAAGGTGGGAAGAAGAGGCAGCAGCTTCCAGAAGAGTTTTCTGGCTCAGTTTGTGTCATAAGAAGGTTTTATGGTTTGCTCGTTTACTTGTTCATTTCTAGAAAAAGTGCCCAGAAGAGTCTCCTGTCCCCTTGTTGGTACGCCCAGAGAGAAGGGGGGAAATCTATGTTGTGGACATTAACTATAGAAGGAGCCACAGGCCTCAGATATTGCTTAGAAACTCGTATTTCAGATTTAAATACCATACACAGTAAAAATAGAGCTGAAAGTACCGCCCCACATTGTCTGCAAATCATTGCCAGAATGAACAGCTTCAATAAATTAAAAACAAAACAAAAAAATTGAAATATTATTTACGTCTCAATAAAAATTGCAGTAAAACCATTTACCTTTTCTTTTGTGTGTGTGTTTTCGGGTTTTTTTTCTTTATATTATATATAATATATATTTATATATGTATAGGGCTGCTCCAGTGCA
>VXAX01005444.1:1624918-1649978 GCA_013399835.1 Leptocoma aspasia | reverse complement strand
CGCTGGGGGACTCCAGGTGCACCCCGCTCCAGGCAGCGGCGGCGGCACCGGGCGCGGTGGGCGGCTGGCCGAGCCGCGGTGGCAGCCCGTCCTCGGCGCCGGGGCTCTTGCGCGTGGCGCAGGTCCCGCCAACGTTGAGGCTGAGCCCGTGGGCCGGCGAGCCCGCCGCGTGCCGGTGCTTCCGCCGCTGCCTCACCTTGGCCTCCAGCAGGAGCTCGGGCCCCGTGGGCCGGTCAGGGCTGTCCGCCCCTGGGGAGAAGGGGCTGAGGCTGCCCGAGCCCGAGGGGCTGTCCAGCTTGCAGAGTTTGGGGGCTTCCCCAGGTCCGGGGGGCCCAGGGGGGTCGGGCCGCAGGCCGGGGGAGTAGGCAGACTTGATGTCCAGGGAGAAGGAGCGTTTCAGGCGGTTGGTGTCCTGGATGCGCTCAGAGGAGAGGTGCAAGCCATTGAGGCCCTGCTGCAGGGTGGTGGGTGACAGGACCTTTGGGGTCCCGCCCTGCCGCTCGGGGTCACTGGTGGGGGATGCCGGGCCGGTGCTCCTCGGCACATCCTCGGCCTTCTCTGAGGTAGGTGTTAGGGGATGCCGGCTGCTCTCGGCCACCTCTGCTGCGTCCTGCTGCGTGTCCCCCTCGCCCCAGTCGCCCTTTGATTTCAGGGCCTTTAGGAGCTTCAGGCTCCTCTCGTACTCCAGGAGCTGGCCCAGGAAGTTGAAGTTGGGCGAGATGGATGGGCGACGGTCCTTAACAAACCTGCCGAGAGGCACAGACAGCCCCGTTGGTGCTCTGTCGTTCAGTGGGCCACCCCTACTCTCTCAGCCTCTTTAGGGAGAAGAGGCATCATCGAGAACCTTCTGATCAGACCCTCCAAAGAAAAGGATATTGGGGAACCATGGGTCTTGAGATGCCCCAGGATTAGAGCTGGGACTGCCTCCCGACTCCCTTTTACCACTCCCAGCCATTCCTTGTTGCATGCATTTTGTGACAGGAGGTTTGGTTTGGTTTTACTGGGACCCAGCCAAGGCAAGAAAGAGCTTCAAGGAGCCCTGACCCTCTCCTGGGCTTAGCCTGCTTTCCTTCCCTGGAGTGAAGCATACTGGCATAACTCCCCCAGTACCCTCAGGGGAAAACTCACCTGTAAGCATCATCTGATGACATACCCATGGTCTTCATGATGTAGGCGATGGCGATGGTGGCTGACCGGGAGATCCCAGCCAAGCAGTGCACAATCACCTGGCAGCTGGACACCTTAGCTTTGTCTGGAGCATGGCAGAGGAAACAGAGAGAACAGTGATGGTGAGCAAAATGGTTCTAGCCTCCCTCCCCAGCCCTCAGCCCCTCTGTGTGAGAGGACAACAGTTGCTGCGAGCAAGACCAGGAAGGACGGAAGAGTTCAGGTTGTGAAGGCTGAGAATTGGGAGAGTCTGCAACCATAAGAAAAGCTCACCAATGAATTCAATGGACTTGTCTAGCCAGGGAAGCAGCTTCTCACAGTAGTTGTCATTGACAGGAATGCGCATGAAGTGACTATCACAGATGAAGTCCGGCTTGGGACAGGAGTTGCTGGCATTTAGGACATAGCTTATCCCATTCTGTGTCATCAGGTCCTGGTGGGAAAGAAGCCATCAAATGATCAGCTGAGTTCAGCCCGAACCATGTACTGAAGGTCTGTCTTGCCATACACACTCCCTGCCTTTTCCCCATCCCAGCATTTTCTCCTGTGGGTCTCCTAGTGCTGCCTTGGCCTAGTTGACGATAATACAGCAGAGACCAGCTGAAAAAGTTGTGTCCATTTAGATGACACAGGTGTGAACCTCAGCAGATCTTTATTTTAGTC
Source organism: Leptocoma aspasia (assembly GCA_013399835.1). Lineage (NCBI taxonomy): Eukaryota > Metazoa > Chordata > Aves > Passeriformes > Nectariniidae > Leptocoma > Leptocoma aspasia. The sequence continues at coordinate 1,648,148 of VXAX01005444.1, read as the reverse complement.
TAACTAAAGTGAGCAAGGCCAAAGACACCTGGAAAGGGGTTCCAGAGGGGAAAACCCAACAAGCCCAGTATGAGAGGAATAGGAAAATACAAGAAAGAAAATTAGCAAAAACTCTGTCTGAAAGCTCTGAAAGTATCAACTGAGGGAGAAAGGAGACATCTCACCAATAGGGTGGAGAGAGTCACTGGTAGCACCCTACGTTAACCAGTGTGGCCAGAAGATGCTCCATCCATAGGCAATGGAGTGAGGCCTTGCGTGGGCAATGCTTCTCTTCTCCAGCACGTGGCCACATTGTGGGGACGGCAGAAAACACAGTTCCAAAACATGAACAAAACCCTCCAAGGAGGTGGGGAGGGAAGGAAACCATTGATTTCCCTGCCTGGCATTGGCTCCTTAGGATTTTGGCCCCGCAATTTCAGCCCCGGGTCTCCAGTGGCCAGTTCCTGCCCTTCCAGCAGGCTTGATGGAGCCAGTCCAGCTCCCAGGCTCACATTCTTGTCATTTTTTTTCTTTCACTTCCTTCTACTCCCTGTACATAATTTATCTCTTCCTCCTTTCTGTCTCCAACTCCAGTCTGGTGTCATGGTCCCTCTCCCTCCTTGCCTGCCATGGATGAGGATGCCTGGCTGGCTCCCTCATGGCTGTAGTAGGCAGATGCTTGGCAGCACTTTAACTGCAATTCCTCTTTATTTCTTTCTTCTCATCATTACTTTTCCTTTAAACAAAATTCCTTCCCTGGTGTGACATCGCAGCACAGCCTTTCTGGCACCTTTTAAAGGGCACTGTGTGGTCTTCCCACTGGGAAGGAGAGGAATCCTTAATACCTTCACCCCTCTGCATGACTGGGGTCCCCAGTGGGACAGCGCAGACATGTCCCCTCAACAGGGCTGTACCTTGTTCAGGACATCCTTCTGGGAGCCCAGGTAGAGATGTGGCAGGATGCGTGTGGGGCCAACGTTGGCCACAGGCAAGCACGGCTGGGAGATGCTCATCGGCAGGATGGCAGCTGGCTTCCCCTCGCAGAGCCCTGGGAAGCAGGAGGAGAAGGTGGCAAAGCCTCCTGTGGAGAAAATGGGGACATTGAGCTTGGAGCAGCAAGGCCGAGATCATCAGTAGCTGGCACCCCGAGGCCCGGGCTGGGGACAAAGTGGTGATAACCCTGCAGCCCTGAGAACAGAGCCTCCAGGAGCAACAAGCCACCAGCCACCACTAACCAGGGCACATACATTGTGATGGCCGTGACACACACACGAGAAAGGAATGGAGAACCAGCTCTGATTTTTCCCTGTTGCAGCTGGATATTAATGAACATGTGAGGCATCTCACACCCTCTCCAATGAAGTTGGCTCTTCTCAACTTCATTCAGACAAATAACAGGAAGAGACAGCCCTTTTCTTGGCTCCCTACTATTCTGAGGACAGGGTCACCTTTTGATACCAAAATCCATCAAGGCTGGATGACGACAAGCAAACCCACTGAGATGCAAAGCTCCTGGGGTCTGGGAGGTCAGCCCAAAACTTGCTGCACTGGCCACACTTACACATCTGGATTTCTGAGAGACACCCCCTCTGCCCAGCCCTGCCAAGCCCATGATTTCTGCCATACCATGGTGGCATAATGGTACTTGCAGGCCACTGCTGTTTTTCATGCTCTGACCTTGCTGAACGTGACAGCAAGCAGTGTCCAGTTTACTGCACCAAGCTGCTGGGCAGTCACACTCAGCTTGAGCATCTTGAAGCCCAGTGTTGAAAGAAAACCCCCAGCTGAGGTTGCAGTCGGTGGCATGTGACAGCCAGAGGTATTGTCACCGTGTCTGGCATGGTCAAAAGCCTGAAAGCCAGTCCTGAAAGCTTGAGCAGGGCTGCAAGCCTGCCCTGCTTGCACAGCGGGCAGCAAGGAGAGCTGGAAACCCCCCGGTGCTGTTGCATGTCCTGCACAGTTGCATAAGGCCACTGGTGATCCTGATTTGCTCTCACTCACTGATCCTGTACTCCAGGGTAGAGCCAGGTCTGGCTAGCAGTGGCCTAATTTCAATCCCCTCCAGCTGAGGACATCTGGGTGGCAGCTTCATGCAATGGAGAGGAGCTTGAGTCATATCTGCCTCAAGTCTCTCTTGAGGTTTTCCCAGTCATGCGAATGAGCAGATGCAGCTTGACATCACCCAAAGGGCAGAGAGGACTTGGGGGCTTGACTGCCTTTGACTGTCAAAGGGACCAGTATGCTCCCATGAGATCCTTTTGAAACCCCAAGTCTCTGGACTGAGCACCATGAGAATCCCTGGCCCATCTCCACAGCTAAACGAGACCTTTAAATGAGCCAGTCCCTCTCCCCTTCAGAAGCAGGGCAGCCTTGGCATATTCTCAATTTATCTTCTCCAGCATTTTGGCAACATTTCTGCTGATCCTCCTGGAGCACCTTTCTGGCTGCTGGTGTGGCACCCACACTCTAGAGAGGCGTGACTGGTGCTGCAAACAACCCATCTGACATGTTTATGACATAAAGGTGATGGAGAAGCCAAAGCAGTGCACAAAATCATGCTCACACCACTTGGGAACATCCAAGGTCCTCCAGCACACTCCATCTCAGCACCTCCTGGTGTCAGCTTCCACTAGCCTAAGGAGAAGGTGCCCTTCAACAAACCTCTTTCCTCCTCTCTGTTTTCTTGTCTGGCAGCTAGCACATCTCCCAGCTTTAAAACCCAGTCAAGACAGGAGGGGTAGAGTTAAAGCACCTTATCTTTTCTAGCACTTCCTTTTCTCTGGCTCCCTCTGAAATGACATCACCTCTCAACTGGGACATTAAATCAGAGCAAAAGCAGGAGGCCCAGCACAGGTGCAGCATAGCTCTGGTTACTGCTCATCCCTGCACTGTGTCCCCATTGCCAAGGACTGTCCATCACTAGCCAGAGCTCTGCATGGACACATGTGACCTCCCTGCCTTGCCCTGTGCTGATGCCTGGGGGATGCTGAGGCAGTAACCCTGTGGGAAGTGTTTCCTTCAGTTGCCCCTAGAGAAGCCTGGAGCACTTGAGTTTGAGTGGGGCACAGATCTGACCCCGGGCTTGTGCGAAACATGGGAATTTTTCTGAAAGAACATGGCACATTTTTGGGGAGGAGGGTGCACACAAATGCAGCCCCAGGGATCAATGCCTATTCTGGTCCATAGGTGCCCAGCCTCTTGCACTCACTCACATCCATCAGGAGCTGCCCAGGGCAGTGGATGGGTTTGTATGACTCTTTAAGGTGATCTCATAGCTCAAGCAGGTCAGGGCATGCTGCTCTCTCCCCATTGCCTGCCCCCACCACACACAGCTGGCAGGAGATCCTCTGCCAGCCCTGCCTGGGGAAATCCAGGCAGGAGCTAAGGGGGCTGTGAAGCAGGCAGGGATGTTTGTAGAGTGGCAGCAGCACCCTCAGCTGCAGTGCCTACCTGGGCAGGCTGCCACAACTGGAGGATGCTGGCACCTGAAATGATGCCCATAGCTCACCCCACTTGTCCTAAGCAAAGCCTCAACCCTGTGTGCAGGAGTCCAGGCATGCTCCCAGCCTACCTGTCCTCATCTCCCCCATACTTGCAGCTGCTGAGGGCAGTTTGGGCTTGGGGAAACCCTAGAGATGGGGCCAGGTGGCCCATCCCAACATGGAAGCGATGCTCACCCCACCCCACAGCGGCTGCTCCAGCGTGCCTTTCATTTTTAGAAACTGAAGCAGCTCTTCAAACAATCCCAGAGATAGTGAATGTCCCTGGCTGGGCTCCAACTGATACCTGGGCTTTCCTCCCCCCTATGCCCCAGCCCATGGATCCCAGGTTTTGCTGGGAGAGAGCAGCAGAGCCCAATGAGGTGAGGAGCCAGGGTAGCACCAGTTCTAGTCTTTCCTCTTTTATTTGCAATGCTCATGCCAGGAGCACCACTTCTCTTGGCATGTGTGGAATTAAGCTCAGGAAGGATTTGTATCTGTCATGGAGTGGGTCTTTGGGGATCTCTGGTTTCTTCTGGATGCTCCCCTGCCCTGGTGAGGGGTTGTTGGGGAGGAGCTGGTCCTTGTGTGGCACAGCCCAGTGAGCTACTCATGGCTCCAGCATGGAGGGCTCTCAAAACAATTATCTGGAAAAAACAGTGTCTGCCTGCCTCCTGCAATTACCTGAGGCAGAGATGGTGCCCAGGAAGAGAAATGGGAACTGGAAGGGAACCAGAACAAAAGTGGGGATGCTTTCAGTGCTTCTGATGAAAATGGAGGACAGAGGAGGCAAGAGCCAGCATCAGGCAGGTTCTAGGAAGTCTAGGAACTGAAAATCACCCTCCTGCAAATGAAAATCACACTGAGGCACAGGGTGTTGCAGCAACTTAGTGCCAGCAGAATGCAACTACGGAGACCTTGTATCTCCCTCACCTGAGGTTTCACACACAGGGTGCTGACTACCCTTCCACCTCCTGCTGTGTCCTGCAGAGACCCCTCTGGGCCCACTCTGCATGGCCCTTCTGTCAAACAGAGAACAGGGGAAAACACCACAACTTCTCCCTGTCCCCATCTTTGCCAGGCCCACCCCTCTGCGCATTTTCCAGCTGAACATCTATGATACCCACCCAGTGAAACTGGATTTATTGTGAGAACAGATGCTGCAGAGGGAAGGCAAGCAGCCTGGGAATCTCCCCAAGCCCATCCATCAGGCCAGGGGGAAGATGCCAGCAGCATCTTTGAACAGACTCCTGTGATACCTGCACTGCTGCAACTGCTGGGAGCCGTGGGACTCCTCCCGTCCAGCAGCAAACTGCACAGTGAGGAGCCCTCTGCCAGGCCCTGCACCAGTGTCTGCCTATGGCCCTGAAATGGCTGTAACCAACAGGAACAAAAACACAGACATGGAAGGAGATTACCAGATGTAAGGACAGAGATGTTGCACTGCTGAGCTGGGACCCTGACACAGCTGGGGAACCCTCCACTGCCCTGGCTGTCACCTTCAGGTGGTCTCTGGGATCATCCTAATCATAGCTGGGTCACTGACAACATCGCAGACAAAATCTGTCACCTGTGAGTTGCACTGTGCCCTTCTCTGCCAAGGCTGGGCAGCAGCGGCGGTGCAGAGAAGGTGACATAGAAGGTGACAAAGTCCTGGCTAGGGACAGGGATGTGGTGTGGCATTATTTTCCTTGTGGTGGTAAGCCTCAGCTTTAGGGATTTACAATCCATTAAGCTGCATGAGATGTTAACAAAGACACTGCTGAAGATAAAAGGAAGGTGTGGGACACACGAAGCATGGATATCCCAGCTCCCTGTTGCTCCCTGTGTCCCTCCCTGCACTGAGGCCTGGAGGTATAAAGTGGAGCTTGAAAAGGGCCTTGAAAAGCCTCTCACATCTTTCTCTGATGGCTGTACTCTGCACATTCATCTCCAGCCCATGGACTCACCACCTCCTTCAGAGGCCTCTGAAAAAACCCAACAGCTCTGGTCTTGATGCTGTGCCCCACTGACTGCAAGAAGCTGCCCAGGGCACCTGCCTCACCCCAAAACTGCTCTTCAAGAGAGCCACATGCCTCTTGAACACCCCCAGCCCCATGAGTCTCATAGAAGTTCCCCTAGAGACACACCAAGCAGCATGTCCTGTTCAGCAGCCTCCCCTGTCCACTGCACGCTCAAAGGTCCCCGTGAAGAAACAGGGAAGAGGTGACATGTCACTCTGCCGTGCCATCAGTTTGTGGCAGCAAGGAGGAGGGGATCCAGAGCTGGAAATCCTCCCTGGGCCAGCAGCTGCCACACCCCACTCCTTACCCCCAGCTCCCACACCGGAAGGAAGAAGGAGACCTACAGGGCTATTAAAGATGTGTTTTCCAGCCCACCCTCATCGCTGCAACAACGAGAGTTAGCGAGCAGCAGCCGGAGCTGTTCAGAGAGCGGCTCCCCAAGCAGCTGTCAGAGGTTTTGTGGCAGCCCGCAGCCTCACCAATGAGTTTTGCGCCTGTGCTTGTGCTGGAGACCCTCTGCCCCGCTAAAGCTCCTGGCAGCTGAGGGGGCTGAGAGAGGCCAGGCTCTGCCCGGCTCTCATTAAAATGCCTGCGGTGGCTGAGATGCTGCCAGGGCGGCACGTGGCAAGGAGCAGCGGGGCATGCAAGCGAGCACGCGCCTCGGCTTGCTGCTGGAGCAGCCGCCACGCCGGCATGGCTCCCTCACTGCTGCCTTGTCTTGGTGGCCAGGATGGTGCCTGGATACCCCCTCTTCATCAGCCCAGCTCCCTGGGGGACATGCTGCTCCCAGCATTCTGACCCATCCATCCCCAAGTGTTAAAGCACCTTGCTGAACTGAGGTACAGCAGGAGATGACAACAAGACCCCAGCCCTCACCTGCATTATGCTCAGCCTTCTTATGACAATGAGCCTTAGTGCTCGGCCGAGCATCTCTGCCGCAGGTTGAACTGAAGGACAGAAAATGGAGGAGCCTGGCAAGCTGCAGATCAACCCCCAGAGCCGCTGGGAAATTCCCTCTTTGCAAAACGCCATCTCCCTGCCTGTTGGTGCCGGCAGCTAAGCCGGGCGGCACGACGAAACACTGCTTACTGCCACCCTTACTCACTGTGCTCCAGGGAGCTCCGGGGCTTTGTCAGCGTTTCCTGCTGCCTGGGACGAGTCTGAATTTCCCCCCTGCCTCCGTCCTCACTGTTTCCCCGGGTACTGTAGTCCCCTTTGATTTTGCCCATCACTCCCAGCAATGCCTGATGTCGACACAGCCCATTTGCTTGCACATCCTTCCCACAAGCCTGGTGAAATCCTGGTGCTCTGCAGCCTGCCCAGCTTGCCCTCTCCTGGCTGATGCTCTTTCATGTCCCCCCAACCTCAGTGCATTGCAGAGAGATGTCCAGTTTTCAACCAGTCTCTTTTTCCACTCCCCCACTCCCCTGCCCAGGTTTCACCATGCACTCATTTGGCACAAAATTTCATCACCCCACTGTTGGCTCGGGCTTTTTTTTTGTTTCCAGGCAGTGGGGATGAGAAAGCCGATGAATCAGCCCTATTATGGATTCATGTGCATTCCCTGTTTCCCCAACGGTCACCCCGAACAGCCTCTGTCCATCTGCTGCTACAGTGCCCTGCTGCCTCCCAACCTGTGCCAGCCCCCCATGCCTTGCAGGCTGGTCCCGTACCCTGCTCCCATTCTCCCCAAAAAACGGAAAACATCTTTAAAACAAAAGGAAAAGCAGCAGAAAGGAAGCCCTCCGCCTACACAACCACGGACACACTCCTCGAGCTGTTGAGCTTGATTTTCCTCTGGTGACTGCGCCTGCTTTGGACCAGTCTTACTCGTTCTAAGTAAAGAAAAATGTGTCATTTCCAGGGGTGACTTATTACTAATGACACCATCACTGGGTTATGTGCTTCATGCCACAAAAACCTGTCAAGCACTTTTAGCAGCCTCCCATTTTAAGTGGTGATGGAGGGGAAGTTGTTTGATTCAACCCTTCGGTAATCTAGGTCATCCCAGGCTCGGCATATTTTTAAGCTGCTCCACTTAATATCCCCTTCCTCGGCGTGCCCTTCGCCCTGTCACTGAGGGGTGGAAACACTGCAAAACCCCGTTCTGAAAGAAACCACCCAAGATGGGCAGGCAGGGCAGCGCTGGTGAAGCGAAATGGCTCCGGCGGGCAGCTGCCTGGGTGCGGGCAGCAGAGCAGCGCTCTGAGCTGATGGCTCCTTGTTCTCCCCCCCGTCCTCGCCCGTCCTTGCCACGCGCACTCTGCTCTGCCCGGTGCCCCCCCCGCCCGCGCAACCCGGCGCCCGAGGGCGCAGGGATGCTGGCGGCAGATCCTCCTGGCTCCCGCAGCTTTCCTCCTTCCCTTCTCCGCTCCGCCCGCCCCCTCGCCAAGCTCCCCTGGACGGCGAAGGGTTCAGGGGAGCCCGGAGCGGTCCCCGCGGCCAGACAGTCTCACCGGAGCCCGCACCGGGTGGGAGGGCTGCCCAGCTCCGGGGCCGCTGCAGATGCCTCTGCCCGCTGCAGGCAGCCGCTCACCTGCCTGAGGGAGCTGCCCTCTCCGTGCAGCTCCTGTCCCAGCCCGGCCGCCAGCGCTGCGCACATCGCCCCTAGCTGGGGACCGGCCATCGCTCCGCTCCGCTCCCCTCCGCACGCTCCCCGCTCGCTTCCATCTCCCCTCTCGCTTCCATCTCCCCGCGCTCTTTGTACCGCCAGCACCGCGCTCCGCTCCCCGCCGGCCACTCGGTAAAGGCGATCTCCGGCCCCCGGGCAAAGCAGGGCTCCGGCGGCGCAGCCCCCTCTTCCCGCTCCGTCCCCATCGGAAGGAAAGGCGCCGGGCCGGCTGACAAACCTCTCTTGTCCCTGCTCTCCTTCATCCTCCGCACCCTTATTTTCAGCTTCATCTGCCCCTCGCGCATGTCTGTCCAGAACTGGTCCTCGGAGGGAGCAATCATTACATCCACGGGCATCCAGGCAGCTGTGCTGCGGCTCGCGGGGGCACCTCTCACCGTCGCCAAACAACAGCTGGCGGGCAAGCAAAATACTAAAAAAACCAAAAAAGCGCCCCTGCGGCAGAGCAACGCCAGCCTCCCCCCGGCTCCAGCCTTCAGGTTGAAAAAATAAAAACCATTTAAAAAAAGCCGAGCGGGGTAGGGGGGCTCGGCGTAGCCCCCTTTCCCCGGCCGCCCCCCTCCTGGCCGCCCGCTGCAGCCCGAGTGAGCTCAGCCCGGGAGCAGCCGCCCCATCCGCCGCCGCGCTCGCTGCGCGCCCGTACCGCGCTCATAGCTAACGGGTCAGGCATGCGGCCGCATTCCTTACTCAGCACACAGACACGCAGCACAACGCCGGGCTGACATATGCTTCGCTCCCCGCTTAAAGGCGCAACCGCGATTTTCTCGCCTGCCCAAAGCCTCCCGCAGCGAGCGGCCGCGGCGGGAGATGGATCGCTGCACCGCGCCGGCTTTGGCCCCGCGCTGTTAATATGGGCACGGGAACGTGGTGGGAGGAAGCTCATGCCCACACCTCATTTTAGCACCTGCCAGGGCGGCGTGCGATCAAACCCCCAGAGCGAAGGGGGGATGCAGCACCGCACTCCATCCCGGCTCCCTGCTGCTCCTCGTACCGTGAAGGCACCCCGCGGCTGCACCCCCTCTCCACAGCGGCTCCTGGCAGGACCAACGTGCATCCCCTGGGTGATGTTTAACTCTGCAGCACCAGGAAGAGCAATGCCACGATCTTGGTTTCCCAAGAAGGAAACGAAGCCACAAAAGATTAAATAACTTCTCTGGGGCTCATTGGTGCAGGGCAGAGCTGGGGACGAGACAGCAGGTCCCTAATGACGAGCTCATCTTGTCCCTTAATGTCTCCACTGAGAGCATCACCCAGGAGGATGCTCATCCTGGAGTGGTCCCAAACAGCTGACGATGGATGGGTCCCAACAGCTGGCAGGAAAAGGGGTCTGCTGGCACTGGGCTGCTCACACCTGTGCATGGCCATGTCAGACGGAGTTATCTGCCTGGTCCCAGCAAAGCAGGACCAGGTCTGGAGGAAATGTACCCTCTGCCAAAGCCTTCTCACGTGCAAAACCCCAGCAAGAGGGGACATGTAGGAATGGCCTTTCCTGGTCTCACTGGGAGTCTATCCATCTCTAGTGGCTTCTGAAGCAGGTGGGGAGTGATGTATTTTCTTCTTTGCATTTGTTCTGGGGGAGAAAATTACTTGTCCCCCGCTTCCCACCTGCAGAACTCCTTAATACATCTCCACACAGCTCCTTATGAGTTTATTGGTCTGAGCCCAGGCCTCCAGAAAATCATTCAGGATTATAGTAAGCGGGGGAGAGAAGGGGGGGGGAATGTATTGTGCCTTTGAAAATCTGAAGCTTTATGGGCTGAAAAACCCCAGGCTGAGCCATATGTGAGTGACTTCAGTGTTTTTCCTTTGAATGACATCACATGAGATGAGGTCATTGGCATTAACTAAGTGCTGTCTCCTCCCCCCCACCCCGAGCGGAGCCAGCCTCCTAACGAGCCTTGTTGTTGTAACAAATATGGTTTGATTATTATCAGATGTGGGTCAGAGGTTGGATAAAATTCAAAGCGTGCTCCAACTACGCTGGAAGAGAGAAGCAGCCTTCCCCCCACAAGCCATGCTTGGGAAGTGACTACCGCAGCAGGTCCCCAGGGGGATCTGTGGTCCCCCACATTTGCCACCACCATCACTACAAGGGAGGGCACATGATGCTGGTGGCCAGTGCCAACGCCTGCCAGGGAAGGAGATCCCTCTGTGTCCCTCTGCCACTGCGCCAGCAGCGCTCTACCCGTGTTGATGTGTGATCCAGCTGTGACCTGCTCCTGTGGCTGTGGCTGGGGGTCTGCTGGGGGGACCTAGTCACTCTACCACGGTCACTGGGTCATGCAGGGGCAGTGGGCAAGGGGGATGCTGCAGGAAGCATGTAGTGAATTAGGGGGTGCAATAGTCAACCTGCCCCCGACCCAGAGATGCATAAACAAAATTTGCCTTTCCTCACTGCCCTCTGGTTGTCCATCTCCTTCAGGTGTCCGAGAGCCCTGGGCACAAGTGACTTTGGTAATGCCAGGGTCCTTCAGGATGTGTTTGGACTGAGATTTCAGTTCAGAGTTCCTGGGAGCACCAGGTGGGAAGCTAGGCATGACACCACCAAGTAGACCTCAATGCAGGAGGCTTACCAGTGTCCCACACCCCTCTGATCCTCAGCAAAAAACAAACGAGCACAGATAGCCAGCGGCCCCCTTTCTCCACCATGTTAAGTCCAGCCACATGGAGATGCCACCTGCAGCCACCATTCCCCAGGTAGCAGCCTCCTCGCTGCTCTCTCCCCGTTTTCTGCACCCTTTTGCCAAAACCAGTATAGAGGTTGGCACCTGGGGCAGGGGGCAGCTGGCAAGCAAAGAGATAAAAGACAACATCCATAGTGCAGAAATACATTTCACGTATCAGCTGCTGCCCCTTGTCCCTTTTTTCCAGGTGCTCCTCCTGGCCAGGATGTCACCCATCCTGCCTCCAGCCCCTATTTAGCAGACAAGAGGTGCATCACCCAGGGAGAGATACCCAGCCTCATCAGCCTCACCTCACTCTCATTGCCACAGCACTCACTGGAAAAACATCTGCTGCAATGGGTTAGAGAGACTCATGTAATCCCCCTGCATGAGAAGGGAGCAGGATGAGTCCCTGTCCAGCACCTACATACCCTGTCAGGACAGTGCTTATAGCCTGGCACAAGCCCAGCTGGGCAGGGCCAGCAGTTCCTCTCTCCACCCAGCACTGGGACCTGGTAATAATTGCCAGTGACGACCTTTTGCAAGCATGCAGCACAGGCCCAGGGAAAAGGGGGAGGAGGATGAGGGGAGGCTGATTTCTCAAAAGGAAGGAAACTGTAACTGGGCAGTGGCTCCTGCCCATCAGGATCTCTTACTGGGGAAGTCGCCTTCCTCCCCTTGACCTTCCAGAAATGAGAAATTAAATTACACAGCAGTTTTCTAAGGCATAGCAAACAGAGGGCTGCTCTTCCCTATGCCCTTTCTCCTCTGTCCCACTCTGCCTTTGACCCTTTTGCTTGCCTTTTCTGGGTCCAATGGTTAAAAAACACAGCCAGAGGGGGAGGGGAAGCTCCTCAGGGTAATTATAGAATCGGGAAAACAAGTTGTCTGACGACAGCGTTGCTAAACAGGGAGGTTTAGAGCATAGGTCTGGAATACAATCAGCCTTGCACATACATGACCTGGCTTAACCCCTCCCAGGGATGCAGTCACTGGTCCCGCCGGGGCCAGAAGCCTCCCAGGCATCTCCTGGTTGTGGTTCAGGGTGAGAAGGGGGCACCTTACTCTGCCTCTGTGCCTTGGACTGAGGAGACTGGGAGCACTCCCTAGGGCACCTGCCAGGCTGGGTGTCTGAAGTTGGATGCCAGCACCCTCTGAAGAGGGGCTAGAGGGCAAGAAAACACAGTCCTGCCCTGGCTAAAGTGGTCCCAGATGGCTTTGCTATAGGAAAGGAAGCAACTCCTCCAGGGATGTTTTGCATGAGAGGAAGGGAGGTTCAGAGAGTTACCTAAACCTCCAGAATTGTAAAAATCACAAACCCTGGTATTCCCATTTGATTTTTTAAAAAATGCATTTCCCTCTAGGCTGGTATCAGTGTACTACCTCCAGTCCTCTGGACAGTCAAAAGAAAAACATCACCACAGGTAATCCCCATGCACCTCACCACCTATAGACTGAAGAAAAGCTGGATGTAAGCCCCTGCACAGCCCTTCTTATCCTTCTTCCATTCCTGACCATCATGTGGGCAATTTTAGATGAAGAACAGCCAGAATCCCCATACACATTATTTACAAAGCTTGTTCTTCAAAACTCCCAAGTCTAGGAAAAGCAAAAAATTGAGAGTTCTATGGGAGCTCTTTTTCCTGTCCCATCCCACTCCCATACCCTCCTCATTCACACTCCTGCCAGCTAAGCATCTGCTTCTTTGGGCTCATCACGGTATGCTATAGGATGGAGATGCCCACAGGTGGACAGAGATGCTTGCAGGAGGTTCAGAGACAGTAATCAGACTTAAAGGAAAATCTTGTAGGTACATCTGATGGATTCATGCCAGCAAGTACCCAAGTGCTCTTAGACATTACAGCCGGAGGGTACCTGAAATAACCCTAATGCTTGACCTACAAGGGCACCTTCAGGCCCATGTACTGAGCTGGAGTCAGGGGACAAAACCCACCAGCTACTGCATTCTGCACATGCTATGTCTCCAGCAGACACACTGACAGCCCAAACTCAACAGGTGAAATTGGGATGCTGTGCAGAGCAGGTGATGAGGAACGTGACCATCAAATCGCCAGCTGTACTCAGGTCCTGCCTCCCCACGCCCATCAGACAGCTTGTGACTGATAGACCCTCAGATTCACTAACCTGGTTAGAGCATTGTGCTAATGACACCCCAGGCTGGGGGTTTGAGGGTTTGATTCCTGTATTGGTTATTCACTTAAGAGTGGGACTTGATGATACTTGTGGGTCCCTTCCAACTCAGAATATTCTGTGATTCTGTGACCAAAGTGTGGGTATTTGGGGTATTTTCTTTCTTAGGTTTTAGTTTACTTTTTTTTTCTTACATTAAGTTTGCAAAGACACCTCAATCCTGGTTCTGGATCCTGCTGAGCTTTTATCTTCAGCATATGCCATGACAACCTTTGGATGCACATGCTGTCACTCCAGCCATTGAGACCCGGACTGAAGGCAAGCCCCCTCTGCTCTGCCCTGCCTCTGCTCTGCTTTCACACCTGCCTAGCTTGGCTTTTTTCATTCATCTTCTCTTTTCTTCCAGAACAGCTCCAGCCCATTATGTTTCAAGAGGAGCAGACAGCAAGGGAGATGTGTGGCTGGCATGTGGCTTCTCACCAACACGATATGAGAAAGCATTACGGAATTTCAGCCAAGGATGGGCAAAATCACGTTCAGTCACCCTGATGTTTAACCTCTTTGAAGGACTGTCCCTATACAGAAAAAAAAGAAGTGGTTTTTCTCTCCTTCTTTCGTTCTTCTTCTTTTTTCCTTTTTTTTTAATTAAAATAATCTATTTCTGAGTCCTTGTGTCTAAAATAATTCCAACCAGTGCTTCAGTGCTAAACCCACTTATGCCTGGGCAGCCCAAGTCAGCTCCTGCAATGGAAATCCCCTTTCCTTTTTTGCTACTTCTTTTTGCCTGCAGCAAAGTCACCTGTCTTTGGCAGAGTCCCCCAAAATCCCCAAAATCTCAGCTCCCACCCAGATCACTGCAGCCATGCAATGACAACTGTCTGCAGCCGTGCTGGATGGCCATGGCACCGCCGGGCTGGAGAGGACCTGGGTTGTGGCCAGCCTGCTCACTGAGGAGGATGGCGACTGAAGGGCTGGGAGGGATTTGTCGCTGATGATATTGTTACATTCTTTCCGAATCCTGGGAGTAAACAGACGCTCCAAATTTAGAAAGAACAGGACTGGAAAATTTAAACATTCCTTGAAGAATTGGTACAAAAGAGGGGGGAGGGGGGCGCTGAAGATGATCTCACACACGCTCCCGAGCCAGATGAAAAGCTCATGACTCGAGTTCAGAACGCAATTGAGGGGCCTGTTTCAGGTAGGAGCACGATATGGCTGCGGTGAGGCTCCCCCAGCACATGGAACTGCAGAGAAAAGAGCCTCTGTGCTGCAAGGGGGGTCCCAAGCCCTGCAGCCCAGGCTGTGGGGCCACCACTGCTGTCCATACTGCCATCCTGGCTTTATCTCCAGCTGGCACATGGCTTCACGCGTGGGAGAGAGGAGCCCGGTGCTTAGCCTAAGGACCAGAAGTAGGGACAGGATGGGTGACTGAGCATCATCTGGACCAGCATCCCAAGCCCTCAGCTGTCGCTTTTAGCCACTGAGTAGGAATAAAAGAAAATCTCCACACTGCCCACTACAGCTGGACAAACGGAGAGGAGCTGGTGAAGCTCAGCACCCAGCAGCTCAGCACCACACACGGCTCTGGACAGGCTCCCATACCAGAGCTGGCACACGGCAGCTGTCAGGGAGCAATGGAGCCAGACTGCTGCTGCTGCTGCTGCTTCATAAGCAGATAATGCCTCTTAATAAAAACCAAGTGGGTGATTGTAAAGGGGAAGAATGAGGAAAAATATAGCAAAGTTAAAAAAAAATGGAAAAAAAGGCAAAAAAGGCAGGAAAAAAAAAAAGTAAAAAAGCAAGCGTTTGTGCTGAAGTAAACAAAGGTTAAAGAACAGTCAGGCTCCTGCAGGAATAGCAGAGCTGGGCTGGGAGGGAGGGGGCATTACGTAATGCAGGAAAAATGTTGGCTCCATTCAGTTTTCCACCACTTCATGTGATGTCAGGAAAACCATATAAATCAACAGTCTTTCTGCTCCCACGGATGGAGGGCAGCAAGCAGCACTATTTATACTTACACAACTAAAAAAANAAAAAAAAAGAGAAGCTGATGATTTCCAAGACTGGGAATAATTGACTCAGATTCTTCCCTGCCAGCCAGTGGAATCGCTGCTCCTGGGCTGTTAACCCTTGAGAAGCCCCTGGCACCAGTCCTGCCACCCCCAGCTCCCCTGTCCTCACCCATCAACCTCCATCAGCTGCTTCAAGGGTCAGAAGGTCGCTGGCCTGGAGGTGAGCAAGAACAGCCAAGCCTGGTGTTTGCATGAGATGGGGACACGGAGGCACAGATGGGGACATCTGCTGGGGCTGAGAGAGCTGGGCAGCACAGAGGGGCTGTGCAGGGCTGCCACGCTAAACTGGAGACCCTCAGGACAGCTTCCCTGGGGTAATGGCATCCACTCAGGGACAGGCTGAAACTTTCCCAATTTTGGGATTGCCAACCCACTGGGGTCACAAGGCACCTCCAAGGAGGGCTCAGGTACTTCTTCTGAGACACCAAATGGGTTGGGGCAGGACAAGGTGCTTGAGGCTGGAGTGGACAGACCAAGGGGTTAGACCCCACAAGGGTAAGGGTTCAGAATCAGGCCCACCCACACATCCTGCCCCAGACCCCCCAGGCACTCCAGAACTGTCTCTACACCAGCCCGTTGCTGCCCGCACCACAGGCAGGAGGAAGCTGTGCCTGTCAGCAAGCGTGCCCAGCCTCCCCTGGATGCTCTGCACAGCCATTCCAGTCATGATTTCCATGTGAAACACTGCTGCCATGACCCAGTGTTCTACATTTCAGCTCCAGGTTTTTCCCCCTGCTGGTGGCCCATGTTCCACATAAGGCTGAGGCCCTACTGCGCTTTTAATTTGGGAGGCTTGAGCTTTGCTTGGTGCCTAGCACACCCACACTCCTGCTTGGGGCTCCTGCAGCCCAGCAGGATGGAGATGGCTGTCCTGATGATGGAGGAGGCGTGTGCCCAAGCGGGGGACAGCAGGTTTGCTGGCAGGGGTTTGGTGGTGGCGTGCTGATGGCTGAGGGGGTGGCACGCTGCTGGTGCATGCTGTGCATGCAGCTGGGGGGCACTGGGACTACGAGGCTCCCCCAGGCCTCCACTTGCCTTAAGGCAGGAAAAGGCTCTGGGGTTTTCAGGGCCTCCTCATGCAGCCCTGTCTGCCTCCAGGAGGACTTGGGAGGTGGGGCAGGGGTTTGCAGCCACCACACAGCACTGCTCCTCACCCAGCCCTGGGAAAGTGGCGGTGGGGTAGGGAGTGCCAGGGTCACACCACCAAGGCTATTTCCTGACCCATCCCCATGACTAAGCAGGTTCCTTCCCAGATGCAACTGAATCTACCTTTTCCTTCTCCTGCACCATATGCCAAGCTGTGCCCTAGTTTATGCCACGGTGACCTTGGAACCGCAGGCACAGCTACTGAGGCAGGCCAGGGGCTGCCATAGCCAGCTCAGGGAGGCATCCTCCAGCACTGGCCTCAGCAGAGCTCCTGCAACCCAGGCCACAATAATTAGCTTTAACATGATTTCATGTAGTCCCTGGTTCGTTTTGTTGGTAGAACCTGGGGCTGGGGGATTTAATCCTGCTGTTTGTCTGCTCTGTTCTCCCCATCACAATGCAGCTGCTCTAATTCAACAGCACTTACCCCTGCCTTGCATGGGCAAGGCTCCCCAAATACCACTTGCCTGTGCTGCCTCCCCCCCCCACAATTACCCTTTCCCAGGGTCTGTCACTCTGCAGGTGTGGCAGTTCCCTCCGTCCCTGTGGTGTCCCAGGGCACAGAGGTTGGTACCTCTGCCTCAGCCCCAAAGCAGTATCCAACTGCCACAGGATGAGGACAGGCTTGAGGACAGAGGTGATTCCCATCTCTGTGCTTTTGGCACTGATTAGGAGCGTGGCTGAGCTCAGTGGGACTGAGGGGCTGCATGGGGCAGTGCCTGCCCACCCATCCACGGGCAGAAAGCTCAAAGCCATCAGGGCAGATGCCTGGCTGTCCCAGCCAAGGGGAATCTTCAGCAAAGGCATCTCCAGCTCTCCCTCAGGCAGTTCCCTGCCTCTCTCTTCTCCTTTCTTCTGGGTTGGAGTTTTTCATTCATCAGTCACCTGCCTTACTGCAGAAGGACTGTAATTAGGGCAGCACGTGCCTCCTCCTGCCTGCACATTTGTGCCCAGAGAGCATCATCTCCAGCAGACCCTGACTCACTCAGTGATGACCTCTGCCCCTGCCATCCTTCTCCTTTCCAGTACATCCATGGATTTCTTCTCCTGCCCTCCCTTTAACAGCAGCAAGAGGGAGCAGAGTGACTGAACCAGGTCTGGTCCTTGGCACATTCACCAGGAATGAAGCAACACAGGGACGGAAGAACAAAGGGCACCTTTTGGAGGCTGGATCCATGCTACCACAATTCCTCTGTACCCTCTTCTTTCATCCACCCCGGCTGGTGGCTGCAGTGGCAGAGAGATGGACAGTGCAAGGAATGAAGGCATGGAGAAGACCCAGTGATGCCAGCATGGGCTGAGCCTCCTCAGCCTGCATGCAGGGCTGCCTTCCTCCACCACAGCCACCGGTGGCCAGGGAAGCGGGTGCACATGGACACAGATGGCCACAGCTTGTCACTCTAGGCTAAGGGCATGAGTGCTTCTTAGCCTGGAGCATGAGGTGCAGTGGTAAGCCAGGGCTCCTACCTGTGAGGATGGAGACACTGTGGAAGCAGCTGTCCAGCTTGCCCAGGAGGATGGAGAGGAAGCTGTCAGCAGCCAAGCCGGTCACATCCCGCGTGCTCTGGTCATAGACCACCACGTCCTGGTGGTCCTCTGCCTCCACCTGCAGGGGAGCAGCAAAAAACGGGCATCAGAGAAATGGGCTGAGCACTGAAGATTCCACACCACCATAGGAGGCAAAGCTGAATTTAGTGGTCACATGAGCAGGAAATTCCAGCTCCACACCATTTCCACAAGCTGGTTTTGACCACCAAATGGAGTGTCCAGCCAGGCTGGGACTCTGCTCCATGGCTACAAGTGAATGTGTCAGTAGAGGTGCCCACTGGTGCACTCTTACCAACTACGAGTGCTTCTGAGCATCCCACCCAAAAGAGGGTCACTCCTCCCCATCGCCCACCCTCAGCTTGCTGTTACTTAACTGCATCCCAGAAATCACCATGACTTCTTCCACCACTTCCTCCCCAGCCAACTTTTGCCCTCAGACACTCCTCCTCAGCCTGGCTGGTGTCACAGGAACAAGAACAGAGGGATTTGGACGTGGTTCTGCAGGCAGGGGTGCTCCCAGCACAGCCCTTGTGCTGCAGCTGGAGTCAGTGGGGCTGGATCAACAGCTCTTCAGGGCTCAGCCTGGGGACACCATGGCTAGCACAGTAACACCTCTATAGGCACTACATCTCACCCCAAACCTGCAGATCACCCCTAAGAGCTGAAGGAAAGGGAAAATCTCTTCTTTTGCTTAGTGGATGTTCTGGGTGATGCTCTTTCTTCCTTTTGTAATGTGTGCTGGGGCCTGCACACTGCAGGGATAAACTGGGAAAAGGGGAAGGAGCTCCTAGGCTGCTCTCATGTGATTTTACATACCACAAACCACACCTGGCTGTCCACCACTGCAGGGATAAACTGGGTCAGGTGGGATGGTGGGACAACCTGCAGGCAGGCGAATATCTGCGGGCAGGAGTCCGGTGATGACTGGATTGCAATGAGAGCACTCAAGGCACAGCCAGAGACTCCCACACCTACCTGAAGGCCTATGAACTAAAAGGAGATAAAAATCCTCACAGAGGCATAGCTCAGCTCATCTGCTGAAGAGCTGGGTGTATGGCACACACCTGCCCTTCCAGCCAGCGGGGTAAGGCACATCCATCACATCACGGGCAGAGGGGAAGGCAGCAGCAAGCAGGGAAGGAGGGAATGTGTGCAAGCTGCTCTCTTCTCAGCTAGTGCTAGAGCTGTCCATTGGCCACCCCATGCCAAGCCCTCTCCAAAATGTCTTTAGGAGACCACTTGAACAAGGTACCACTCATGGACACCTGCCTCGTTCTGCTGTCTCACTGCCAAGCCCTCTCTCACCACCAGAGCAGATTTGCTCAGGGTTGCTGCCATTATTAATGCTGCTTTCACACCCTGCTGCAGGTGCTTCCCTGCTCAGCAACGTGAGCACCATCCAAACAAAACCGCAGGGAGCACTGCTTTAGCTGAGCTCATCACATCTCTGCGCCGCAGCGGAAGGACAGCCCTGCACCAACAGAAATCCCCGTCGGGGCACCACGGGCAGCTGTGCACGAGGAGGGGGGGCTCAAAGGACCCACCTGTCCCCAGCCTGCCACCAGGGACTGGAAGGCAAAACTGGCCCCATGGCTCAGCAGGATGACAGGAGGCATGAAAGGGCAGGATAAGAGGGAAGAGAAAAGGACATGGGAATTCTAAAATAAGACACTGAAAAATGACTGAAGCCACCTGAGATAAGCCAGATGAGGATCTACCCCAGCATCTTTTCCTCAGCCAATCCTGATGCAGGACTTTTGTGGGAGGTCATCCAAGCACAGCTGGAGGGAAATCTGGTGGCTGACAAGCCGGTTTAGAACTGGGAACCTGCCAGTCCTCAGCAGCTGCCTAGCCCTTCAAGGCTCCCTAGCACATCCCAAAGACCCAGTTCTCACCCTGAAGCCCCATGCCAGCAAAAACATCTTTCCCCAAAAGCACAGTGAGGCAGGAACCACTCTGCAGTGGGGCAGGGGCTCATCCCAGCTGCACAGTCCAGGCTGAGGAGGCTGCAGGAGAGATACCAGCTCTGACTGAGCAGTGTTATCCCACAATAGGATTTAGTGTTCCCTCTGCATGGGAAGGCTTTGTTTGGGCCATTACTGCAGGGTTGCTGAGCGACGGCAGAGGTAACACGGTTTACATCTTATTAAAGTTATAAGGTTTCACTCAATGTAAATGCCAAACAAATGCTGGCCTCGCATGGCCTGGCTGCAGAAAATAAATACCTGCCTTGCTGGAGTGAGGATACCTGCAGGAAGGTCCTGAGGAGCCCTCATGGAGCATACAAGGAGCCTCCACTGGCATCCTGGCTCCTCACCACAAAGGGAAATAAGACAGAGATGTTTAATCAAGCACATGGGTCTCCCATTGATCTCATGCCCTCCTGAAATGCCCCATCTCTGGTTTTAAACATAGGGAGGCTAAAAGCTAACTGGGGCAGAGGAGGAGGGTAAAGCTGAAGAGATGCTCCGTACTAGATTTCTGCTTCTGCCAGGTGCTGGCATAGAACAAGGACATAGCTGACAACAGAGGTATCCTTCTGAGAAGCAACACCTTCACGGGGGTTGCTGTCACCCCAAGACTGCTGAAGTAACCCCAGGCATCACCCTCCACACAGGGTCCCCACATCCATCTAGCAAGGGACAGGAGGGCCAAGATGAAGCAAGTCTTTTGGCTCCAGGTAGATGTTGAGTGGGGCTTGCAAACCCGAGCATGCCTTTGAGAAGCTGCTGGCCCACTCCAGTGCTGGAGGTGCCCCAGAGCAACTCCCCAAGAACAAACTCGCTAAAATCCTGGCTGGAGGGGTATGACCAGCCTGGAGCCAGGACCACCTGGCCAACAGCTCCAAACCCCAGCTGAGAGCATTGATTCATTGCCTTTGTGCCAAGCCCTGTGCCTCCCACTGCCGTTCCCAGCTCTGGCTGGAGGTAACTCCCACATGGACATCAGTCCCCAGCACTGCGTGGTTAACACAGCTTGGGTCCCAGCTCTGTCTCTCCCCAGCTGCCAGGCAGGGATAATGATGCTCTACAGGTGATCCAGGCTAAGATAAGAGCAAGCTATTATTATTGTCCCAATTACTACTGACATCTCAGTCACGTATTGTTTCAAAACACAGTGAATCACCCCACTGAAATAACAGGGCTTCCATCACCATAAAGAGCAGCCAGGCACACAGCTCAAAAATAAGCCCCGGCTTTCCCTCAAGCAAAACAGATGCTTGCAGAGCCGAGCTCCTAATGCAAATAAATAAATATTCCCATCACCTGAAGAGACCCTTGTCTTGCCTCAAAGCATGGCTGTAGTTGCTCTGGAGATTGCTCCATTTCAGGAAGCGAGAGGTGGACTTTCCAGAAGGATCTTGAAGCAGTAAAATTTTCAACATTTCCCTAAAGAAATGCTAGTGAAAAACCCAAGCAGGAATTTCCCATAACCTCTGCTCTCCGAACTGCACTGAGGAGCTGAATTATTCCAGTTGTTATCGGAATTTATTATTGTGAGAGTTTATTATTGTCAGCACTGGGAGAGGGGGTTCAAAACCAACAAGAAGCAGTTACGTTGGTACCATTTTTGTGTGGAAGGAAATTACTACAAGAGGAATTGCTGCTGCAGCTTTTCCCAGATTGGGCACCATGGGAAAATGGTCCACACCAGGGCTTGAGGAGCAATGGCTATGGCAGCTGCCACAATTGTAGGATTAGGCATATTTGTAGAATTAGATTAGGCATAATTGTAGAATTAGGCATAATTCATTAAAAAAAAGAAAGGGATTTTAAATGTCTCCATTTCTTCTTTCCTCCCAAATGGTCCTTTCCTCTCCTTGCTCCAAAAATAGCCAGGAGCTGCTGTTATCCCACAGCATCACTCCAAACTGCAGCCCACTGAAGCATTGCTGACGGTACCCTTCCTTAACAGCAACATGGAAAAGAAGAGAGTAAGCACTGCGAAAAGCAAATCAGACAAATTCTCCCATCCCCCCCTGCCAGCACGCAGGCAGGAGGAGCGGAGTTGGCGGCCAGGTGGGGTTTGCCCAAATGCTTTGCCCTGTATCAGCCCGTCTCCTTCCCCAGGAGGCGAGCACCACGCTTAGAACCGCTGGGATGGGATGAGCAGGTTCAGCTCTCTTTGCTGGAGGCGAGGAGGAGCGGGACGAGGCGAGGACTCGGGGCTACCCTCGGGCTGCCCGGGCAGCCCCACCTCGCTGCCATCCGCCTTTGTCTCGGCAGCTCCGGCCGGCCGGGAGCAGGAAACAGGAGGAGGGCGGGAGGCCCGTCAGGAGGAATAATGGGGCCGGACAATCGCGCTACTGATGTCACCCTTCCTGCCATCTGCTCCCCACGCCAGCCGTGCCCCCCGCCCCCCAGCACCGGGGAGCCAGGGGCAGAGCAGGGCTGGGGGATGTTGACCAGCGGAGGCACAGGAGGCAGGGAAATGATCCAGGGTATCAGAGGTCTAAATCAGCTTTCAGCATCCTCTTCTGAGGATCTGTGCACCTCGAGGCGGCAGCTCATATTGATTTCCTGGGGTCCCAAAATACAGTCTGACTGAAATGGGAGGTGGGGAGAAGGAAAAAGGGCGAGAAGAGAGTTCATCACCCCAAAACGCAAACACACAAGTGAATGCACAGAAAGGCTTGGACACCCCAAGCCACAACCACCACACCTGCTTTATGCCAGATGAAAATACGGCAATGATCCCCTCCCAGCTCCCCCCCCTCCAGCTTCCCAGGACAAGTGGCTTAGCCTCTCAAGGGTGTCTTGAAGCTTAATTAATTCCTGGGCTGCATGTGTTGGGAGAGCCAGCAAGGGGTGGGCACGGCAGGGGCTGTGCAGAGCAGCAGCAGCAGCAGCGGGCACATGCAGCCTCCTGCCCACGGATGTGCCATGAGGGATTTCAGCCGTATCCAAAAGAAAAGCAAAAAGGAATTAAAGACGATAGCAACGCCTCTCTTCTCTTCCCCTAGCATCCCTGGTTACAATGACATCCCCAGCCAGTACGTGGACCATTATGCAATGATCCAGGGAGCCGGGAGAGAACGATCCCTCTAAGCTCCTTCTACAGGGACGGAGCAGGGAATGCCAGGAAGGACCAGCCGGTCCCTTTGGGAGCCCCCTGCTGCACTGCAGCTGGCGAGCTGCAGGTTTGCAGGCGTACGGCATCAGCTGATGTTAACTCTTCCACGCTCCCCCCTTCCCTATCATCCTCCTCTTCTTCCTCCCCCTTGCGCATCGCTTGTTCTGCTGCTGCTGCCGCTCCACGTGACAGCGGCCACTGCAGAGGTGACCCTCGCCGGGAGGAGGGCGGCCGCTCCGCTCTCCTCGGAGCTTGGAAAAACTGATTATTCTGCTTTATTCTCCAGGGGATTTAAGAGCGGCTAAAGCCGTTCAGGAATCAGTCCCCGCAATCCCCTCCAAATCGCCCAGCCCAGAGCATCACCGAAGCAGATTGGCGCGAGGCCGGCCCCCCCGCACCGCCAGTCCCCTTGGTCCCGCGGGGTGATGTCACCGCCAGCCAATGCGGACAGCGGTGGCTTCTCGGGGTGGCAGGGCGGGGGCGGGGG
>VXAX01005444.1:1609549-1624718 GCA_013399835.1 Leptocoma aspasia | reverse complement strand
GGCCCAGCATTTGATTAATCGCCTGAATTACCCCCGCTTTGCCATAAAATTACAAGGCGGGAGTGGAGGAACGGTGGGAGCGAACTGGCAGGCGGGTGGGCTGTGATGGCAAACCCCCCTTCGGATGGTGAACCATCCTCGGGCTCGTCCGGTGGCCACTGCGGGATCCACCGGCGCAGCCCTCGGGCAGCATCTCGGCACCCCCCGGCACAGCCCTCGGGCAGCACCCAGCGGAGGGGACCCAGCCCAGGGCTCTGCAGGGACACCCGGCACTGCTGCGGCCGGGGCTCCAGCCCAGCCCCGCGGCTCAGAGCCACCTCTGTTATTTAACCAGGAGCGATAGAGAGAAGCCTGGGAGAGATAATATGCCATGACACCGGATAAGAGCTTCTGGCGTCACAGGGGAGGAGGATTACATGTCCCTGAATGGAGTTAGAGATGACAGAGGGGAGAGAAGAGTTTTTAGCAGGGGATTAAGTTTACAGCTCCAGGAAGGCTTTGGGGGGATGTTTGCTATCGTAAGACAAGTCCTAAGGCTGATATACCTGTTAGACTTGCTTGGGGAGGGCTCCTGAAGCAGGGAGCCACATCAGTGGGGAGGGGGCAATGAACAGGTCCCCGAGGACAGCCCTGAGGCCAAATGAGCTCACACTTTAGTTCTCCTAAGGGCATCAAAGAGATGCTGGCAGATACCCAGGTCAAGGGATGGAGGGGAAGGATCCCTTAGGCCACTCTGCATCCCACAAGAGAATGCAGTGTGAGCACCCACCAGGAAAGGTGAGGGTCAGATCCCTTACCTTCATCTTGGAGGCAGGCTGGATGAGCTCCGTGATGGAGACCTTGTCCTGCTGGAGCCTTCTCTTGACAAGCTTGGAGCAGCAGATGTTGACGGAGCTGAGGACGTGCCAGGAGTTGTACTCCACGAAGGAGCGGCTGTCGATGACCAGGGTGCCCTCTGCTCCGTTCCTCAGGAGGCTGGCCAGCTTCTTGGGGTCCATCACCTTGCGTGGGAGCCTGTCCCCGGCCATAACGGGCCAGTCCCCTCTATGGCAGGTGGGGAGCAAGGGGTGGAAGGGCAGGGCAGGGACGCCAGCACCCGTCTCCCCAAGGGGAATGAGCAAGGGGTGAGGGGTGAGCAGGGCAGCACCCGTCCTATTCTCCTCACGCTGCTAATGCCCAGAATGCCAACTCATTGTGCTGAACCTGGAAAGAGAAGAAAGGAGATGACAACCCATCAGCTAGGCAGGATGATATCTGGATGTCTTCAGAAGAACCTAAGAGTGCAACAAGCCACACTTTCGAGGTGTGTTCTCCCAGCCTGCTGGCATGTGTGGCTCCAGAGCTGCCCAAGCCAGAGGTTTTTCTTTTTGTATTTAATAGCCCTCAGCAGAACTTTCTCCCATGAATTTGTCTAATTGCTTTTTGAAGTCATGTCAGCTTTTAATTTAACAGGCACAGTGGCCAGTGGCAGGGAGTAGAATGGCTTGTCAGTTACACTGAAGAAGTCCTTCCCCTGGTTTGCTCCAACTCTGCTAACTGATGGCTCCTCCGGGTGACCCTTACTACTTGCACCAGAAAAGACCACATGTGCCTGTTCCCTAATATTCTCCACAGTTCTTACCACATTTAGACCTAATTTAAGGAGCTTTTCAGGTCAAAGCATCTACAGAGCCGCCAGTTACACAGACAGACACCTTTTGCCATGCTGGCCAGCCCCAATGTTTGAGATCCAGGCACATCAGGGACCTGCACGGGGGCAAGATGTCACCTCCTTTCCCTGTTCCCAGCCCAGCAGCTCCTCGCACTCAATTTGCTTTTTCTGACCTCTGCCAAGCCCAGAGCTAATGGTTTCACAGAAGCAGCTTAGCTCAGCTCTAAGGTTCTGCTGCTGCATGGTAAAAGCTAGTTCAGGGCCCATCACACATACCAGCAAATCAGGTTTGCTCACTCATGTTCATCACTTCACACAGGATTTCACCTGCCTGTTTATTAGCTCATGGGTATCTTTGCTGGCTTGCCTCCTGGCAAGTCAAGAGAAGACAAGAAATCAAGTTGACCTTTACTCCTGTCTTCAAGAAACAGGCCAGGCATCAAGGCAGAGGTGCTGGGAAGCTGTACTTGGACTGAGATGGCCCCAGAGAGCCTTCTGCTTTTCAGCACCTAACTTGCACAGAATTAGAAAGGGGCTTCATGTACAGGAGTACCTGATATACAAATACCCTGTGTTTCCATCTTAGGAGCTGAGGGGGGTCGAGCCGGGTGCTCTCTGAGGTGAAGAACAAGAATCCTCCATGTCCAGCTCACAAGGTCTGCAAGAGCAGTAGGCAGCCTAGGGAGCATTCAGCTCAGGGTGTCCTCTTAAGTTTTAATGGAACACGTCGCTGCAAGGATATTTTAATGGCATTAGGTTTTAATGCCATCGCAGTCATTCAGAAAATAAGCCTGGACTACTACCCAGCTCCTCTTGTTCTTGCCAGACGGTGTTTTAGAGAGAACCCACAAGCTGCTTCATGGAAGCTTTAATGCATCTGAATTAGGAGGACTATGAATAACGTGCCTGAAAAGGCCAGCGTAAAGATTTTCATTGACCTCTGCGGGATCAGGATTTGGTCCACGGACCAGAGGAGGCTTACGAGTCACTCTGATCCGAGTAAGCCAGCAGCTCCCATAAGCTCTTACACCTGCAGGCACCTACTGCAGTGGTAGCTCAAGATACAAAAAAGATGCTTGAGTTAGACACGCTACTGGGTGACAGGAGAGGGGCCTAAGTTACCAGCCACCAAACCCAGAGGACACTGCCAGCTTGTAGGGAAAGAAAGGAAAGCCACAGAATGTGAGGATGGGGATTCCAGCATTTGCTCCGGCTCGTGCTGGAGCACGAGCACTAACAGCCCAAACTTCCCTGGGCTACCAGACCTGCCTCCCAAAGCAGGAGTAGATGTCCCAGGCTTCAGCCTCAGGATCCAAGCTCCCAACAGGAGGCCACATTAGGATGTGCAGTACTTTTCTGCCCTTGTATCACACCCCTGCTGCCTCTGCCAACGTGTTAATACAAATTACGGGAGGGAAAAAAATCCCCTAAAAGCTGAGATAGTGACAGCCCCTCCTGGCACAAAGCATTTTGGCAGCCCCGTGGCAATCTGGCATTGCTGTGCCCGGCCCCACGGAGCGCTCCGCAGCTCCTTGCCACAACTCCAATTAGAGCAGCCTCCTCGGCGGGCAGCAGGCGTCCCCCTGCTGCAGGAACCCCGCTCCCCCCAGCTCTCCTCAGGGGGGCTTAAAAATTGAAACAGTTCTAATTAGGGGGTCTGAGGGGGAGCGAGGCTGGCTCCTGCTGGGATATGACACACCTCATTACATTGCTACTGCCTTGCCAGAAGCCCCCCTGCTGTCCCTTGGCTATAGAGCCAGGGCACTCAGAAAGGATGCAAATTAGCCAGCTTTTCCCCTTCGTCTTCCTTTCACACCCCACTCCCCAAATCACTTTCTGCCTCCCTTACCCATCAGGACACCAGGCTGTGAATGTTTTTTGGCTCTTCCAATTACATTGAAGAAAGAAAAAGGGAGTAGAAAGAGTTGACAGACAAAAAACCCTAGAATAATACTGTGGCAGAGGGATGAGTGAAGTGGGAGGAAGGAGTGATCCAACATTGCAGAGCTCCTCTGGATATAACATGGCATCCAATCTCTAGATAGTGAGCAAGAGGTAAACTTTTGGGGTGTCAAACACAGAGGGGTCTAGGAAAGATAACAGATCCTGATGACCTTATCACTCTTAAGAGAAACCAAGGCACAAGAGGCCTTCACAAAGTTTGGCAGATGACCGGAAGCTTGGGTGGAAGAGATTGGAGAAGACAAATGAGGTTTCCCAAATCAGCTAATAACCTCCGTCCTGCAGAACAACCAGATAAACCTCTGCAGACACATGTGACACATCAAACAGGTCCCACTCCCAGCTCCACCCAAAATATGTAGGGGAAGACAAGGCAAGGTTAGTCAGTTCTGCCCCTCTTTCCTTTACAGGGGGTGGAGTTGGCCAGCTCAGTGTGGTCACGGGCAGCTGTCACCTTGGCATTAGAACCAAGACACAGGACTTCTCTGTGCAGGTTCAGCCAGGTCAAAGGCAGACAAGCAACTTCTCTGATAGCACCTTCACAGTACCTTGCAGGCTGTGTTTGAGATGGTACCTGGTACCTGAGAAGAACAAGCTGTAATGTCCCCATACCTGGGAAGACCAGAGAAGGAGGGAGGATGTCCTTCTGCTTCTGCTCAGATGGGTCAGAAGGAAAACTGAGGGAAGAGGCTTAGCCATGGACCACTGCTAAAGTAAGAGATCTTCTCACCCCGGTGAGAGCAGACCAGGGGGAAAGGTTAACCTGGAACCTAAATTAGGGTTTCAGAAACATAGCTGTGTTCCTCTCTTATCAGTTTATTAAAGCCATCTTAATCTTCTTGAGTGTTCCTGAAGAACATTATCATAATCCTTTAATCTCACCTCTCCCTGGAGTGCCTGTAATGAGGAGATGGGCACATGGCTTAGCTGAATGGGGACAGCCAGCAGGAGAGGCCACACTTCAGCCGGGGACAGAAAGATGGGCAGAGATTAGCAGAGGGCTGGGCCAACTCCATGGGACTCTGTCCCTGGTGTCACCTCCACAAACGCCTGTGTAGGTGCCGGGAGCTGGCCACACGAGTCACAAGCATGGCAGAGATGCACACAGCATGCCAGGCTAAGGGCAAGTGTTCAGCCTGGCTGTGACCTTCTTCTGGGCAGGCCAGGCAAGAGAGCAAGAAAAGCCAGAATACACCTTGGCCTGAGTCTGGCCGTGTGGCATGAGAGACCACAGGAACTCATCCCTGTGCTGGCCCAACACAGATCACCCAGATGGAGGCCACTTCCCTCAACTGCTCGTCTTGCACAAGGCCCCCAACTGAGAGATGTGATATGGGAAGGGCACAGATCTGGTTTCTCTTTTACTGGAGACATCAGCTGGAAGGGCAGCAGGTCTCTACAGCAACCCCAAACCTCACTAACCAGCATGTCCACTCCCTGCACCAAGCTAGAGTTGTGTCCTGGAGAGTTCTACCCTCCACAGGCAGCCCTGTGGAGGAGATGCTCCCCCCACTGCCACAGGCAAGCCAGCCTTGCTGCAGGAACACATTTCCATCATGCCTGTGAGACTGGAGCTACAGCACGCTCCATGAGATGCTCATCCCAGGAGCACACTCTTCTCCACCTTGAGTTTACCAAGGGATAAGAGCACCACAGGCAAACATTTGGTTGTCCCCAGTAATCTGAAAGCAGCCACTCCTGAAGAACTGCCATCTCCTCCAGAGACTCAGTGGCACTGACCTAAGTGATTTGCCTTTTCCCCTTGCAGCCCTGGGGGTTGGGGGAAATATCTGTGCCTTGTGAGCCCAGCACTGAGATGCTGCCTGGCCAGGCCTCCTCCATCCATCCAGGTTAGCCCTGCAACCAGCCTCAGGCTCACTGCTGGGATGCTGGCAGGACCCCACCGGACCCCAGCTCTCCAGACACTTCCTGAGATGCAAATTGCAGCAGTTTTTCCAAGCCCCACACCCTTTTTCCTTCCTCATCCCCTCATTTCTTCCAAGTGCTTCAGCACTTAGCAAACTCCCCTCGGCTGGCTCATGCTGTTTGAGGGATTCCTAAATCACAGGACCATTACTAATTATTATTATTATTTTGCAGCAGCAATCAGGGACGCGGGGCTCATTAACAAGTTAGCACCTCTGGTTTCCCTGGAAACCCGCAGCTGCCAGGCAACGGCAGCTCTCCGGCCCGAGGCGATGCTACTGCAGCGCCTTCAGCTCTTTCCCAGAAAGATGCTCGGGTCCTGCACGGCTTGATGGACCCAGCCTCGCCAATGGGATGAGGTTAGCGTACTCCAGGATGTGTCCCCTGCTCTACCGCATCAGCTGGGAACCTCAGCCTTTCTTTCCCGATCCTGTTCTGCCACTCACAGCATCACAAACTGCGCAGTGGCTCCTCCCTCCCAGCGAGCCATGCAGGCTTTCTCCAAGGGCGAGGAATTTAGAGCATAATGATTCCCCAGAGTAACAGTGGGACAAAGCTGTCAGGTGCCTGCAGCAGCCGTTTTAGAGGTGATGTAACTGATGACGATTTCTCAGCAGTTACTCAAGGCCCCTTTAAGAGCCAGCACAAAAGATTTCTCTGCTTGACGATGGAAAAGTGGAGCGGTTTTTTTTTTTTCCCTTTGCTCCTTAAAAGGAGGCTGGGAAACACCACTAACCACATCCACTAACTCAGACACAAAATCTGCTTGTCTACCTTTCTCTAGGGAACCTCAAGGATGGGGAGGAACGACATGTCCCAAGCCCCAGCAGTATGAAGATGTAGGGGACATGGCAATGACTTTCCTGGTGTCAGTTAAGCCATGTTGAGATCCACTGCTCTTTCCTAACCCCTGCCACCCACATGGCAGACAGAGGACTCCCCCACAGTCTCATCCACACTGACCTTACAACCCCATCTTGGACCCCTGCACATCCCAGGCAGATTCCTCCTGGGACAAGAGCTCCTGCGCATGCCTCTCCATGCAGGGAGCACTTCAGGAAGGAGGGAAAGGGCAGCATTCTCTTTTTCCCACAGCACATCACCCAGAGGCAGCCACTGCACTTTTGCCAGGGTTTCAAGCTTGCTGATCTCACGATTTCTTTAATTTTTTCTCCTCCTTTCTACGCCACAGACTCCTTTCAATTCCTGTAGGCTGGAAGCAGCATGCCAGAGAGCCCTGCAAGGAGCTGCATGCAACCAAACAGCACCCACTTGTCTCCCTACATCTCCCATTGCCCTCTCCACCTGCACCCTGTGGCCAAGAAGGTGTTTTCCACCAGAGGACGTGGCTGAAGGGCCAGGATGTCCTTCAGCAAAGTGCCAGATGGTGCATTCACACCGGATGAGGGACATGGCATGGAGCCACGTGGCAGTGCTGGTGTGGGGGTGCTCAGCCTTGGGTACGTGGCTGGTAGCATGGGACAACTCAGGGACAAAAGGAAAGGGGACAGATTGTAGCCAGCTGCCAGGGAGTTTTTCCCATGCACCCTCACCCCACAAGGCAGACAGGCTCTCCTGGCTGCAGTTAAGCCAAGCAAAGGGGTCCCTCATCCTCTCTCACCACCTGATGTTGTGCCAGCAGCTTTGGATGGGTTATGACTGCAAATGCAATTGCCTCCCAGCCTCTTTCCACCAAAAAAAGTGCAGTTAGGGATTTACAGACTAGCCACTCCCAGAAAAATTTCTGACTGCAGTCATGGTAGTCAGTCTGGAGATCCGGTCAGGAAAAGCCAATGGGGACAGCAGGGAAAGGAATTTGGCTGGAGTCTAGATGACAAGGGCAGTATCTCCTCCTCTTAGACTTGTGCTTTTAACATGAAAAATGTTATGGTTTTCCCCTTTAGTATAAAAACAAGCTTTCATTTTAAAGCCTACAAAAGTCAAGACCAAAGGTTATCCATGACCAGCCAGCCATTTAATCACTGCCTTTGCCCATGCTGAGGGTGTTGCTCCCAAGCATGCTGCTTTCTAATACCAAAGCTCTCCCATTTCTATTCTCATCCTGCCAAGCTGAGAGCTGGCCATGTTCTCATCCCAGAGCTAAAAGCACCTTCTGCTTTGAGCAGCTTGGCACACATCACAGAGAACATGTCATGACAGAGAAGAGAAACCTAGTCCTGTTGATCTTCAAGGGCCCTTGTTGCCCACTGCCTGGTATCCCATCATTTGCTGCATAACCCCATGAGCCCAGCAGGTTTACCCTGGGGATAAAGTGCTTCTTTGCCTTTTTACAACAAGAGCAGACAGAGGCAGCCCAGAAAGGTATGCAGTCAGATACTTCTGAAGGGCTGGTCTGCCTCTCTTGTCCTAAGACAACAAACACCACAAATACCTGCTGGGTTCATTTGCAGTCTCCTGAAAAAAGGGTCTTCAGGACCTGGGTCCTATTTTCCCACAACACCTACACACCAAGTGAAAGAAAGCACAGGATTAAGCTGTGGCTCTTCAGAGCTGCAGATAAATATAGCATTTCACTTCTTAAGCACAATCCCCAGTGACAGGAACTTGTCCATCTCAGCAGAGTGCTGGGGACAGTCACAGGTGAGGCCAAAGCAAGCATGCAGCACACAGGGACAGTCACTGCACTGTGGCTAATGCCAGTGTCATTAGACCCCCATATTCAAATGACAAATAGGACCCCTGCCTCCCTGAAGAATAATGATGATGTTCCTTTCTGTCAGGCTGTCTGCAGTTTCTGGCAAGTACCAGTGCAAACTGAGGCGCAGACCCCAGCACAGGTTTGCAGCCAGAAAAAGCCAATGCCCACAGTTATGCCACCCTATTCCCACAAAACTGTCAATCTCCCTAGAAGATCCAGAATTCAATGCAAATGCAAGGAGCTACGTTGGTTTTCCATGGGATGAGACATTCCCCAGGCCAGCAAACACATTTCACAAGAGTTTTCTGATCTGGTTCATGGCTTACTGAATTTTCTATATGCACACAATAGCCAAACTGCTCATGGGTTTGGGATGAATTAGCATGTGTCAGCTCAGGCTCTACTTCCCACCACAGCCCCAACAAGGAGGCACCAGCTCTGAGTTTTGGAGGATTACCTTTCTCTAGAAAAAAACACACAAGACAGGCAAAGCCCAAGCTGACGTTCCTGCCCCACTCTTCTCCTTTTTCTTTGGGGGCCATGATTCATTGCCAGCTGGTTTTGTTCTTAATCTGAGGTGACAGAGGGGTGAAACAAAGTGGCTTGCAGGTCTTCCTCCATCCTCACCATCGTGTTGAGCCATGGCTTGCTGGTCAGATGCCACAGCTCTTCATGTATGAAATCCTGCAGCCTGGCCTCCTGACTGAGAGCTGGGTATTGCAGCATTTTGTGACCTGGGTCTTGTCTCTGAAACCATATTATCACTGCTACTGTGGGTGGCAAACTACATGGACTCATTTACTGGAGGAAACAGGCAGCAATATTCCCCTCACCAACTCCAGGCAGGTGTTAAGCTTGACATATATGCGTACTTTAACCCCAGAGATATATCATGACATCCACCCAGAGCTTAAACATCCTCCAACTCATCTCCACGCCAGCAGGTCTCACTCAGCCCTGCTTCTGACCCTGCAAGTGACAGCTGGGGTGATCACACCAAGCCTTGCTCCTTTTGGGCTGGCTGACCCCCAGCTAAGACCAGTTCAGTCACCCTCCCCTTCCCACCTGTCCTGCTGGACTCCAATAGAGCTCACTCTTATCTTTGCATCAGGTACTACTGAATGAACCTTGCTCAGGTGCCAGACAAAGAGGCAGCCAAGCTCAAAGCGGAGGGGATTGTGAGGATGACACAGAATTAACAGGCATCAGCATTCAGCAAGCAAGCGGAGAGTGCGTCGATCTATTTTTAATGGTACAATGAGAGTGCTTTACAAAAGGATGTGTCTGGGGAGATTCTGCCCAGTCAGAGATTTGCATTCGGGTTTTTTTGCAGCAGTCAACTCCCCTTGATGTGTGGGAGGCATTTTGTCTCTTCACAACCCCACAGAGCAATTCAGAGGGCCCTGGCTCAGTTTTGGCTGGAGGCTCATCCCTCTGGGTCACCTTCCTGCCCTGCTGCATCCTTCTGACTTTCCACCAGAAGACCTCAACCTGACGTGAGCAGCAGGTAAGGTGTGCAGCACAGGTCCAGGCTTGCTTGGCTTCTGAGTGTCAGCCCTGCTGAGCCAGTACAGCTGCTGGGGACATCTCTGCGAGGTCCCCGACAGCAGCAAGTGGTTAAGGTGGCTTTTCATGGGCTAGCTCCAGTCAGCAGTGCTGGCACCCTCTCTGCACCAGCCCTCCACTCAACAGCCTCGAGTGCCAAGCCAGGCTCCGGCTGCGCCCGCCCGCTCCCCACGCAGGGCTGCCGGCCAAGGCAGATGAAGATGGCATGAATAACTCCACTCAAGCCACGGCTCAAGGAGGACCAGGCTGCCATGGCAGGCTTGGAAATGAGGGTTGTTAGAGGCAATGCAAAAACAATCAGATGTTGCAGACACTTCTCGGTTGCTTCTTTTCAGCAGCATGCCCCAGAGACGGAAGGACCCTCTTTGTCTAGAGGGTCTGGATTTCAATGGGAGACATGTGATTTACGCAGGCACAGGTTTTACATGTGGAAAAGGCTTGACTTACTCGATGCAGAAAACCTGCAATGCCTTAATAGACTGAAATTTCTCTCCGAGCTTCTGCTGCATCAGCTGAATTACCATGTGTTAGCTGTAAACAGCAGAGCTCCTCAGAGAACTAAATCCCCTATTAAAAAGCTGAAAGGAGGCGAGCTGGAAGGCCGGGATGCAGGCACACTGCGCACCTCCAAGCCGGATGAGTAACGTGGGCTGGCGGAGACGGACCGGAAAGACGCACTGCATCATTAGCAGGGCTGGAGGACGTGGTGGGGGACAGGATGCCAGGGTCATGCTGTCACTGGAACCTCCACACAGGATCAAAGCAGTGGTCCATCTCATTCATGTCCCCTCACCAGCACTGCTTAGTAACAGGTATCTCACAAAAGCCTGGGAGAAGCAGGATGGTGGGTATTTATGGACTAGTCATGCAATAATTTAGGTTTAAAGGGACCTCAGCAGTTCAGCTGGTCCAACCCCTCTCTCCCTTAAAGGAGAACAAGCATCAACACCAGAACAGGTTGTCTTGCCCTTCTGGTTGCCAAATTACTTGTTCCCAGTCATTGGTGGACTCAGAAATAATGCTCCCCATAACTCAGCATGCAGAAACCCTACACAGAGAGCCTCTTTTGCAAATTGCTAGAGGACCTTGAAGGACTCTGGAGAAATTCCTGAAGAACACAAGGTCTCTGACCCAAGAAAAGGCTTTATTTAAAGAAAATACAGTAAAGGCAGACAAGACATATATTCACACATCAGGGAACCACGAGTGCTTTCCACAAACAAAAAAACAATATGGAAAAAGGCATAAGAGGAGCGCGAAGAAAAGAGGAAATCAAAGAAGGATTTCCGGCCCCAGATAGGTTCCTGGGAGTCTCTTATGTTAGCTTCAGCTTAATGCACACAGTCCCTGAATTTCTGTCCTGTTATTGCTCCCTGTTTACAAAAGAAGACTCTATGTACTGGATCAGCTTCCAGTCAGCACCTCCAGGTCCTCCTCTGAACCCTGGGCTAGCACTTCACCTCTCTTCTGAAATGCTGATCCTTCCAAGACACCATGCAAACAATACCTATCACTTCGGGAAACTGGAGATCCAAAGCAGCAAAACCAACCCCACAGAAGCCCTGGGCAAAGCAAGGAAAGAAGCCTCCTGCACACCAGCCTAGATTATCTTGTCCAGCCGGGTCTAGAAGATCTCAGAGGAAGAGCCAAACAGCAGAGAAGTGGAGCCAGCCATCCTACAGGAGTCACGGCAGCATAGTCTGAGCAGGGCTCTGCCCTGTGCACAGTCCTCCAGTGTGGTCCACCTTTACTCTTAATCTCCTTCCTTTCTCAGAGGTCACTGAGAACCAAAGGAGTCTCTTGGACAGCATGGACCCAAAGGTTTGGGGCAGAAAGTCTAGAAACATCTCTTGGAAGAGAAAGAGATGTTTTCCTCTCCATGAACTCATGCTAAAGAGGAGACAGGGTGACCAAGGCACCGACCATGACCAGAGCTTGGTATGTTCCACCATGGCCTCAGCTGCTGGCCCACTTATGGCAAAACAACTGTCCCATGGGGATGAGACACATGTCAAGGTCTCCCCCTCCATCAGATGAGCAGGCAAAGCCATCACTGGGGTGCACTACACCACTCACTGTCCCTGCAGGAACCTGCACTACCACTAATCACACCACAAGCTCTGCCTGGCTTTGACAGCAGCCCGACACCAGTAGTGCACAGCATCTTGGCACGGTCCATTTTCACCCTCCCTCACACTCTCCTGCCTGTGTTATAATCCTGCACACAGAAGTACACCCAGGTCTCCTGAGCAAGCTTGAGAAAATCTTGAGCACAGAGCTTGTTTAGCTTCTTATCTGATGAATGCTCCCAGGCCATTCACCTCCCTTCCCCGAGCCTGCCATAATTACGTCAGGTGCCTCCTTCCTACTGGCATCAGGCAGGACAGGTGTATCTTCAGAGAACAAATGTAAAGCTTGAAAAACAGGTTTTAAAACCCAGAGGGCATGGGGATGCAGAGGAGTGTCAAAGCTTTCCCCACAGGATGACTGCATTGCCGTTCTGGCTGCAGGAGTTTCTCTGCATAGCAGCACGGAAAAGAGTGCAGTGAGACCCAGAGACCATGAGCACCTGGGAATTTCTGCAACCATCTCCCTCTTAACACTGCCATTAAACACATGGCAGAGGGTAAAACAGCCTACAGACTCTCCCTGACTGTCCTACTGGGAGACAGGGGTCAGCATCCACAAGCTCCTTCTCTTCATCACCTCCTTCTGTACCAGATTCAGTTTGCTGGTACAGTTTCAGTATGATGGCAGTGTCCTATGAGCCTGCACCATAAATCAGGGCTGCCAAATGCTGGAGCACCTCCTTTTCCTCCTTCCATTCTTGATAGTGGGAACATGCTCTGCACCTGCCTAGGGCTTTGGGAGCCAAGCTGTGCACCAGAGAAATTAACCTCTGATCCCTAAGAAAAGCCTTGTTTAAAGGCAAGGAAGCAAATCCACAGAGGAAAAACCCTCATCCCCCATGCAGATTACAGCAGCTGGTGCAGAAGTAAGGGGTAACAATGGAATGGGGCTCACTCATACTCATGCCAAGAGAAGTCACTTCAGAAATCCAGAGGTACAACGGGTTTCCAGGCTTTGGTGGGGGGCTTCCAGCCTATGGAGATTTCCTAGGGGAGGACAGGGTTGCACAGGAGAGAAGTGAGTTTTCTCCAACCTCCTAAGATCCAATTCAGCAGCATGGGGCAGACACTCCTGCTTAGTCCTACCCAGCCCTCAGGGGTGTTTTCATAGTAGAAGTGACGTTGCATTTAATTTTAGGTGAATATAAGCTCTCCACAGGCTCAGTGGCTTTCTCAGTGAGGTACCTGGCACTCAGCAAGAACACACTGCAGACAAACATGGTGCAGTATTTGCAAGAATAATCTCCATGCAGAGTCCCCAGTGAATGCTCTTAAGGACTCTGGCCACTTTGCTCAGCTCTCCCAAGCTTAGCTGAGGCTAGATTTTAAAGAACAATGCTAGATCCAGGTTTTCCTTACTGTATGTCTAAGCAAAAACAACTGAAAACCACGGGAGAACAATCTGTTGGGTTAGACGACTTTTGGTGTGAGCTGCTGACATCTCAGCTTGGAAACCTTCCAGCCTCAGGTTTGAGCCTCTCAATTGCGTTGCCAACAGGCCAAGGGCAGGAATTTCTGCCTACTGCCATTGCAAAGAGGCATCTGGGCATCCCTTGTGCTGCTCACACTCTTGCCTGTCTACTCTTGCCCCAGCCATTTAGACAATCCTGCACATCCATCCAGGCTCTGCCACTGTGGCTGTGCCACGCAAAATTGGGGACAAGACACCTGCAAAGTCCTTGAGGGTGTTTTAAAATCCCAAATACGCTATGGCCAGGAGGATTTTCTTGGTGCCACAGCTTACTTCGTTTTGGGAGCTGCTGCAAGCAAAATCAAAGCAAGTGCAGAAACCCCCATGCAGACCCAAACCCCAACAAACCTCTTCTGCAGAGAGAGTCCTCCCGGCACAGCCGCCCTCCGACAGTGCAAGCAGAGGCACACAGAGGCAAGGCCAAACCCCAAAGCACCAAAGCTTCCCGTGCATCGAGTCCTTCCGAAAACAAAGCTCTCCAGAGCCGCGTTTGGGCGCGTAGGCAGCCATGCCCCCAGCCTTTGCCTCAGCGCAGGAGGATGAGACAATGCGAGCCAATGTCAAACATCGCTCCACGGGCAAGCTGCTCTCAAGGTTATCATGGCCCCTGCGCTGCCAGGCGCAATCCTCAGCGCTACCTGCTTGGATATCCTCACCCTTTCCTGCGGGAGAGGGGTCTGCCTTATTGCCCCAAATCACAGGGAGATGGAACCTCTGGCAACCGTTCCCAATGCATTCGTCATCGCCAGCTGCTTGGGACAGGGATGGTCTCTCCTGCATATGCTTATGCAGCACCCAGCTCCCAGCAGGGAGCTGTGGATATCTACCGCAGTACGCAGTACGAGGGATAAACGCATCCATGCCTAGAAAAATCCAAATATCCCTATCGGAACTGCACCGCGTTCTTCCTTCTAACGAAACCGCAAATTACTGACCTGTGCACAGAGCTCCCCCAATGCAAGCTGAAGCACTGACATCAGCTTTTGCTGTTGCTCAGGAATTTAATTCTGGGGGAGGAGAAAAGGGAGGGGGGAGCAGGAAGGAGAAGGAACTTATTTATCAATAAGGGAAATAAACAGGAATCTTTAAAAGCAAACAAGGCTCAGCACAGAAAGCAACATTTACCACTATATAATGATTGAGGGTGCGTAGGGGGTGATCAATAGGTCCAGGCACATTAGGGGAGGTGGAGAGGTTTTTTTTAAACGAGCAGCTTAACTCATTAATCGCGAGCAGCGCCTTTGGAGCCGCAGCAATGAAGTGTTGCATGAAAACCCCCGCTGCTGAACACATGCCGGCTTCGTTTAAACGCCAAGGACACAGGGCGACACTCCAACCTCTTTCATCATCAGAAAAACCACAGCGCTGTTAACACCGCTTCCTCAAACAGCAGCCCTCAGCCCCGCCAGAAAACCCCTCCACCCGCGATCCCCGGCACGGCAGGACAGCGGGTATTCCCCGGAACTTCCCAAGCCCCCTCCTCACCTGCACCACGGCCGCCCGGCAAGCGCACACCGCGAAGGCAGGGTGGGATTTCCACCACCCCCCCGCCCCGAAAAGAAGCGCAGCATCCCCGACATGCGCGGCCGCGGAGCGCCAGCCCTTCCGCCCCCCCGCTTCTTTCCCCAATCCCCGCCGTGGGGCTGCTCCCTTCCCAGCCCCAGCACTTCACACGCGTTACTCTCCCTCGCACCGGAGCCGCTCCAGCCCCCTTACAGCCGCGACGCGCTGTCCCTAGGTGCGCGCACACAACATATACCGGCACATGCTGTCGCGCTGTCCGCCGCCTCAGGGCGCGATGCCGG
>VXAX01005444.1:1590854-1609543 GCA_013399835.1 Leptocoma aspasia | reverse complement strand
CGAGGCGCCTCCCGGGGTGACCTTCCAGCCTGGGACACCCCCGGAGCCGCGCTGCTCCTGGCAGAAACGCGCTGCCGTGTATTTTTGGGTCACGGATGGTTCCCGGGCTGCCTGGCGTTGCAAGGCTGAGCCGAGAGCTCTCCCGCAGCTGGGGCCACCCCTGCTGCCTGTCAGCCCTCTGCCTGCTGAGACTGGAGCAGCGGGGACCTGCGGGGCACCCCGCGGGACTCATCCTCTCTGGGGTGCCCAAGCTGCAGAAGGACAGGCATAGAGGCAGCGCGGTCTTGGAGCGCGGCATGGTGAAGT
Organism: Leptocoma aspasia; assembly: GCA_013399835.1. Classification (NCBI taxonomy): domain Eukaryota; kingdom Metazoa; phylum Chordata; class Aves; order Passeriformes; family Nectariniidae; genus Leptocoma; species Leptocoma aspasia. Next base: position 1,609,237 of record VXAX01005444.1, on the reverse strand, counting down.
GGGACCAAAAGTCTGGCTCAAAAAGCAGGAGGAGCCTGACCCACGGTTCGGCTTCTGGACGGATAGAGTGGGCTCCATCCCCATCCTGGAGCATAGGGCTCCCCATCCTCCTGCGGGTCCACCAAAGAACTGGGCAACTGGCCTGGTTACATGGCAGGGTTTTTCTCTGCCCTTGGCCCTGGCCTGGCAGCTCCAGCTTAGAGAGGGATTAGGGTTTAGAAGCTTAGGTTTTGCTGGTGCTTAGGAAATGAAGGGAACCTTCCTCCCTGCCGATACGGATGCCGGATGTTTTAAAATTAACTCTCATGTCTCCAGACACGCGGCCAAGGCCAGCAGCTTGCTCAAGAAGAACGTCGAGCTCCCACAGTAACTGGCGGCAAAATCTTTCCCAGAAATGTCATTTCTCATAAAGCACCAGAGGTATAAAACCCTGGGATGCTAAAAAGTCTCACTCTCCCCATTGCATAAGCAATGCTGAGTTCATGCCCTTCTCCTAAGCGCAGAAAATCAGCTCACCCAAAGCTGTCAGCAGAGAAACTTTTACGAAATGAGGGATATTCTACCTAAACTCATGGATTTTGGCCTAGTTATCATAATCAGTGGCAGGATGCTGGTGTAGCACGGGCACTCATTTCTTTAGTAGCATGGGAACCCTTGGTTCTGGAGGGAGCTGGAGCAGCAGCATGACTGGCATGGCTGGAACCAAGCCTTTCCTGCTGGTTTTCCTGCTCAGCTCCCTCCTTGCAGCCATGCAAAGCACCTAGAAGGGGAAAACCTGAGAAAAACCTGGGGAAAACCTCCTCTTGCTTCAGCTTCGGACTGTTTCCTCCCCTACCCAATGCCCCTTTTCTGGAGCAAAATAGGATAAAAGAGGGGGAAAGGAATGAGTCTGAAAATCCCAAAGCTTCCTCATAAAAGCTGTTATCTAGGCACAGAGCCATGAGCTCACAAAACCTGCCGAAGGAAGAGGATTTAAACAGTTTTTTTCCAAACTCCAGTTAAAATCAATGTTTCCAATACTGGACCTGGCACATCACAGATGAGCATCCCAGATGAGCTATTAGGAAGATTGTTCCCTGTCTGTCCAGTGGCATGGCACAAGGGAGGAGAGTGGGAAGCGGATGCGAGAAGTATGTCAAATTTGCAGCAGGCAAGGGATGGGGATGTGATGAGGATGAGGCAGAGAATGGAGTGTCCTGAGGGTCACCCTTGAACTGTACATTCCAGCAGGAGACCAAGCTGAGCTCCCTCTTGAGCCTTCATCCCTGGCAGCCTCTCCTCAGCTAATCCATGGATGCTCCTGCTGCATCCCTGGATGATGAGGACACAGGAGATTTGACCCACACAAAATCCCCATTGGCAGCAAACAGGAGGAGCAGCTCCAGCGGGGCTGGGGACCAGTGGGACACGGGTTCTCACGGCCATGGGAGTGGCTCCAGCCCACGAGCCCTGCGTCTCTCCCACGCCCACTGCTTCTGCGCCAGGCGCTGCAGCCAAGCGCCTGGTGGGGAGAAACCAAAACAAATGATTCACTGCTGCTAAACTGCTCTCGGGATCACAGGGCCCAGGAGCAGGCGTTAACTGAGGCTTGCAAAACCTCACCTGCCTCCCAAAGCTGGGAGCTAACCCTATTTACATCCCAATCCTGCTCAACCTGATATTTTGGCATTCGGGTGGGAACCCACGGCTACATGGAAGTGGGCAGTGCTGTGAGCACACCTGGTCAGCTCTGGATGGCTCTTGTCATCCCTATTACCCCTATTTTCCCCAGGGGAAATTAAGCTGGGAGAGCCAGGGCAATGCTGTAATGGTCAGGCAGGCAGAACAAAGCAGCCTCGTCTCTAAGCTCCATCTACCAGATGTGAATCTATTGTCTCAGCCCCAGGGCCATCATACCCCCCTCTCCATCACAGCCGTCAGGAGCTGAGCAAAAATTACACAGCAAGCTGCTTATGGCTGAAGGAAAACACTTCGTTTCAGGTAAAGCACTTAAAAAATAATTCACCCCACTCGGGTTTTTCCTCTTTCTCAGATTTCAGGCACATCCAAAGATATGGATTGCATCCCAGCTACGCATTTCAAATGCAGGTTATGCTTGTACACGTAATAGTTCTTGTTAAAACGTTTTCCAGGCCCCCTAATTGCCATGGCAGGCCAAGTGCAGAAGAGTGCAGCAGAGCCTTCTGCATGCATACTGCAGGGATTAAAATTGGAACTTGATCATGAAGGAAGCTAAAACTAGGAAAAAGGAATTGCTGCCAAACCAACTTTCTTATCCATCAAAAAGGAGAGACTTTTGTCAACTTGCAATTTCTTTAAATGGCCAAGTAATATATTTTTAACCTAGTTATTTAGATGCAGTTCCTTGCACCACTGGCTAAGCCAGCATCCCATCACCCTCACTCAGCAGGGCTGGCTGTGGCACAAGATGCTGTGTTCCCATTGCAAGGGGTATTGGCACCTCAAAACTGTGCTGATAGCTGAGGCCAGAGTCAGCCCTTGGGCTGGCATGGCTCTGCTTCTTCCAGGCTTGGTTGGTTCCACCACGTGTTTGCCTGTCACCCTTGCTGTGATGTCCTGGAGTGGGGCACAACTTGTCAGGCGTTGTATCGCCTTGTTCTGTTCCATGAAGAAATGTATTGACTGTGGTGAGCTCTGCATCAGCTTTAAGAAGGGCATCACTCCCTTCCTGGGCACCTGCCCATGCTCTCCCCAGCTCTCCCACCTCATGGCTGGGATGGATGCACAGATCCCTGTGCACGCCATCTTCTTCCTGCAAAGCCCAAAATGGTGTCACTCAATGAGGAGAGCTGACGTGCTTCAGCAGGCAAAAGACACTTACAGCATCACCAGGCAGGTGTGTTTCTCACACAGGGGCTGCCCTGGATCTGTCTCCATTTTCCTGATAGGAGTATCTGCCTGTGTGCAGTGTGGCTCAGCCCTCGCAGCGTGCAGGGCTGTGGTGCACGTCGCAGGAGCAGCCACTGTGCAATTAATGGCAGAAGGAGCAGGCTGGAGGGCTGTGTGCTGTGCCATTCAGCTCAGCACATGCTGCAGAAGCGTTCATTCTGTAGCTCTGACTGTGCTGCAAGGCACTCCTGCCAAAGGGGAAAAGGAAAAGTAAACCATCATACATTGAATAAATTCCCTCTGATTCCCTCTGCCCCAGACATATTGGAGGAAAGCCGGGCAGGAGCATGGAGGTGTGCCAAACACGGGGCATGGCTGCTGCGTGCTGGCACGATGGGTCAAAGTCAGGGGATGGGAGGGGTGGAGGAGCAGGACCTTTGCACTGGCAGGAGGCTATCACCACAGAGGAGCCAAGGCTGGCAGCAGCAGCCAAGCTGCACAGAGGCTCTACAGTAACAGCCCTCAGGTGCAGGAAGCGTTCCTGCTCCTCTGCCCCCAGTGCTGAAATGGAGTGCCATGTTGGCCCACATTAAGACCTGCCATGGGTAGTGAGGGTCGGCGAGGGGCTTACATGTGCCTAGAAGCTGTTCGGGGTCATGTTCACTTCTCTGAAGGCAGAGGGGAAAGGACAAGAGAGAGGATAGGGACAGGGGAATGAGAGAAAAACCAAATGGTTCCACTTTAATATTTCCAAGTCTTAAAAAATAATCACTGCCCAGTGCTCTGGGACAAGGCATGGTCCCTCTTCTTTGTATGTGAGTTGGAGATGGGAAAAACATTACCCTGGGCCAGAAGGCAGCATGGAGCTAGGCTCCATGCAAGGGTCTGTCAGGTCCAGACCCTTTCTCTGTACCCTTGTGCTGGTTTTTGTTAGGCTGCTCACCAGTTGCTAGGGTTTTTTTTTGTTTTGCTTCAATCATTTTCACTGATGAGAGCATCTGCTGCCATCTGTGCCTCCCCCTCCTCCCCCCAGCAGGGCTGCACACCGCCGTGGTCTGCCTGCAGAGCCAGGCACTCTGCAGTGTCCAACCTGCACACGGATGAGGGGATGGAGAGGAGGGAAGAGGCAGCTCCATCAGTGTCCAGCTCTTCCCCTGTGTTTGCCACTGCTGCAACTGTACCCATCACAGGACACCCACAGTGCCAAGCTCCCAGAACTTGGTGGCTCTAAGCAAGGCTGCAGTTCTGCCTCTGAGAAGCCATCAACCTGTGAGACAGTGTTGGAGGGGAAAACAGGGATGAAAGGGCTTTGGTAAGGTCACCCAGGACATCAGCACATGGCTGGGAAGGGAGGTAAGAGTTGCTGCTTGCTGGCAGCATGACTCTGGCTCCTGGCCCATGGAGTGCCTGGGAAGCAGGGCTGTGATGCTACAGCACAGTCGGCTTTTGCTGGAGGGTTACACACCCCACAGCAGAACAGAGGTTGCCATTTGCATCTCTCTCTGACTGTTAATTTGGGTATCCAGGCTGATGGCTGCTCCAGGCCTGACTCATCATGCTCTGCCTGGACACCTGGCAGCTCATCCCAGGCAGGGGAACCAATGGATGTTGACACTGGGCCGGGAGATCCTTACCTGAATGAGCTCCGTCTCATGTTTATTACTGTCAGCCCAGAGATAAAGGAGAATTGTGGAGTCGTGTTTACCAGCCAAACCCAAACCAGCTCACCCCAGCCAGGACTCGATGCGCTGCTGTCCGCAAACTGGCTTGGTGGCATTTGTGCAAGGGAGGCATCCCCGAGCCCTGCGTGGCAGCGGGGGCAGAGGCTCGGGTGAGCGCCGAGACTTGCGTAAGCACGGCAAGGTTTGCTCACGCACCGCCTGGCTCCCGGACACCTTTTCCTGCCAGCGTGGCGGATAAATGTGTCCCGGTGCCCGGCCCTCGCCTGACGCACACGTCCCGGCTGGCACGGAGGGGCACATCCCTGCGGAGAGATGGGGACCCGCTCCTGGCTGGTTTTAGGAGCCACCCTCACTTCACAACTGCTTCGTGCACAAGCCAGCGCTCGCCCGGTGCTGGGGCTTGTGCCGGGGGGTCCGGAGGAGCGTGGATGGGCCCGCGCTCCTCGCTAGGGGCAAAGCGGCCGCAGCTCCCGGCTGGCCCGGAGGCCGCGGGGCGGGCGGTGCGCTGCCGGCTGCGTGCAGCGGTGAGAGAGAGCCCTCTGCTGCTCCCGCAGCTCCAGCTCGGCTCCCTGCCTCCGAGACCTCCTCCTGGGTGCTGGCGCTGCCCTCAAGGTCCCCCTGAGCCGTTTCATCGCGGGGCTGAACGAGCCCCGTCCCGAAGCATCTCCTCTCCGGAGGAGGGTGACCCTCACCAGCCTTGGTGGCCTTTCCCCAGGCTCACCCCGAACGCCTTTCGGCTACCAGGGACACAAAATCAGCGCAGGTGTTTTAGGCACAATTGCACAATGTCGCCTAACAGGGAACAATCGCTCCCCGCGAGCTAAACAAAAGCCAAAAAGCAATCCTCATCAAGCTGTCACGCTCAGTTTCCCGAAGGAATACAATTAAATCTTTAAATATCAACGTGACCGTCACTTCTTCCCCATCTCAAAAGATGCTTCTCTAGCTGCGTTCGCCTGTTCCTCTCTTCCACCCCCTCCTCACAGTTTTCCTTCCCGCCGCGGACTGCAACAGAGGCTGCGGCTTCGCAGCCAAAAAAAGGTGCGATTTGGAGAGCGCGGCGCGACGTTGTGAGTGGCAGAAGTGAAAAGGCAGAGAAGCAACTCTTGAAAGCCTGCCTTCTGCCGCGGCGGGTGTCAGCCTTGGCAAAACCTGAACTTCCAGAATTTTCTTGCAAAATTAAAAAAAAAAAAAAAAGGCAATTAGAGGACCTGCCGGATTTGGCTGCTGCTTTTCTTTCCGTTGTTCCCTTAAAATGAAAAAAGTCCTTTCTTTCGCTTAACAGCACAGTTGGTGCAATCTGGGATGTACTTGCCTGACAGTATATGGGGATGTAGTTTTGCTGTCTCAATTTGGGGTTCCCTGACACTGACGAGAGGAAATGAATGCTGAATACCTTGATGCTGCTTCACTTGGAAGACCCATGCATGAGTAATTTTTTTCTTTCTCCCCATAAAGATTGGAAATCTATGGGTCCCCCTTATTTCCCCCATTTTGGGGGTGCTTTCCTTCTGCTGTGGGTTAGGAGGCACTCCATTAAAGGGGAGACACTAAGAGAGAGGAAGGGAGAGCACAGGAGTTTTGCTGCCACACAGCCCAGAGCTGCAGGTGGAGCCGAGGTGAGGGCTGCGGTGGAGCTGAGCATGTGCTGGGGTCAGTCATCCCATCCTCCAGGCACAGGGTCACTGCATCCTTCTTGCTACCCTGTTCTTGTCCACGGCAGGTCTGGGTGGAGCTCTAACCTGCTGCAGCAATTTCACCTCCTACAACGTGGGTAACAAACAATAAATATGATGGCTGCTAATGATAACCCTCTCTCTCCATCCTCAATGGGTTATACATACAAAAAATGCTGCTGAGTCAGTTCAATGTTCCCCCTGGTTCATTAAACCAGCATCCATTTTCCTGCAGATAAGATGGTCCGTCAGGGGAAGGGATGATGATAACTCATTTGTCACACTTGTTAAATGTAGAAAAGGCTGGCTTTGGGTCACTTCCAGTTTCGTGTCAGCTCTGCCTTCATCTGAGCAGCCCCATGTCTGCATGCCAAGCAGGGTGACTCTCTCCTGTGTAGCACAGGAGATGGGGACAGTGGCATTGTCCCTGCAAGATTTTCTAGAGTTGGGGGTGGTCTGAGTGCAAAAGCACTTGCAATGTGGCTGACATGAGTCCCAGCTCACAGAAAGGAGTGCACTCATTATTGCAAGAGATGCCATTGGTCCCACAGGGATCTAAACCTGCAGCTTAGAAGCCCTGGTATAACAAAGGGACAGTAGAGCCATAACTGACACCAAAAAAGGCTTCAGGCATCTGCTCTTTTTTGTTCCTCAGTACCTTTTAAACTCTTGATCTTACACACATTCCACCTGTGTGTCCTCTCTACCCTTCTGTGGTTGGTCAGTGCACCTCAGCACTCCATGTCTCATCACCTTCAATACCAGTCACCTGTCTCACACTGCTGTAGCCCATTAGGGAAGATGCTCAGCCACAGCCCCACTCCCAACTACCACAAGCTGTGTGCCTACAACACCCTGGCACTACACACAGGGTGACCCTGAGCCCATCCACCTGTGTTTGAGCTGGAAAAGCTTGAGAGGTGTCATGGGGAAGCATACCAAGCCAAGGCCTCAGACACAGCCAACGTGAGCTTGGTGCAGGTACAGGGGGAGGGAAAAGGGGATACAGCTTCATCTCTGTGCCTCTCCTAGCCTCGGAGGACCCTGGGATGACTGGTCTGGGTCTTGCCTAAGGTAGCACTGTCCCAGTGGGATATAATTTGCCAGTTCAGGGTGGCTGCAATGTGAATCATTTTGGCTGTACCCTCTTTGGGGGCATTGCCATCGTGACAGGCCACCTCCTTCCTCAGCCTGGGATGAGGGCTGGCTGTAGCCCCTACATGTGTTAGGATGGAAACGCCAATGGCCATGACCCCTCAGGTCTTGCTTCAGGGAAGGGAGCAAGAAGCAACCAAGAGAGGCTGGGAAGAGTATTGACCTCTGAACGAGTCATCATAGAGCTGTTCACGGCTGAGATACTTTCAGGGCATCATACACTGCACTGCCAACTGAAACTTCGCTGCAAAACAGACCCCTGATGTGGTCTGGTGTGGAAATGCTGTCCAGTGAGTGGGGAGCAGGGAGGACTGCAGATCTTTCTGCCCATAGCTCCTCCAATAAATGAAGCTCAGGACAGGATGAAGGTGTGGAGACCGAGCAGGAAGGAGGTGACATCCCATGATGCTTTCAGGGAAGCATCTTCATGATCTGTCCTCACATCTCAGTATGGCACATCCCTCACTAAACACAGCCCAGAGACAGCCTGCTGATTTAACCCTGCACTCAGTAGATGATGAAGTGTCCCATGACAGCCTGTCTGCATTCCCCATCTCTTGCTTCACCTCTGCTTTCAGGGTGGGTGCAAAGGTGAATCCTGATGCCTTCTCCCAGCTCCATGGCTGGTCTGCAGAGTTTGGTGCCCCTTGGCATGAGGTCATCTTACAGCTGGAAAAAGATGAGGCAGCTGTGGCATATGAGAGGAGATGAGGGGCAGAAGGGCTGATAGGCTGTATTTTAGTCCTGGTCTTGCCTTTCATTTATGGGTGTTTTCAAGCCAGGGTGTGTTGATTTACAGCATGACAGGCAGCCGCAGGCAGCTATTGGGCAGGGCTCTGAGCTCCTGCCTGTTTCAGTGGCAAACACATCATTTCCGAAACCTGGCTCTTCACAATGACCCTGGGAAGTGCTGCAGTAGCAGCAGGTTCAGACTGCAGTGATTTATTTCTCTCTTCAGCGTGGGTCCTAGCAGGGGAGGGGGCCATGCCCACTTGGCTGCCTTTTCCTGCTTGCCAAAGATCTTCCATCAAGGAGTGACCGAGGTCTCTGCTCTTAAATCTGGGTCTGCGCTCTCCTTCACGGCTGCGTGCGGCCCCGACCTGCAGCAGCATCCCTCACTCTGCTTTAAATCTCTCCCGAGCAGCTGCTGGTGACATTTGCATTTTCTCTTGCCAGCCCATAGAGACCAGGAGCCCAGCCCTGCTAAGGAAGGAATTAACCCAGCAGCATCACATATCAGAGGTATCTTTTTATTGACTGTTTACAGAAATACAGTAGCACTCCACTTAGGTGGCTTAGGCGAGTTCTCCACAAGGTGCCTTCCTTCTCAGCACTGCTGGGAGATCCCAAGGAGAAACCTGCCCTTTAACACTTTGAGGTTTCTCTGGAGAGTTTGGGGCTCCCCAGCATGAACTTCCTAACACCTTCAGCTCTCCAGGGGTTGGGAGTTGTTTGAACCAGTGGATGAAATTCAAGAGAAAAAAAGGAAAAGAAACCCCCACAATCTGGGGGTGGTGGGGCGGTCTGAACACACCTGATATGTTGTGAGCCAGCCCTGCCATGATCCCCATCCATCACTGTATGTGTCTCCAGCTCCACAGGACCCCACTGCTTCCTAGAGCTCAGCTGTCTGCCATTAAGTGTGCGTAGCTCTGGGCTTTGCACACAGCTTGTTGGCCATAAAACAAATATTTCTTGGTCTATTTTTCTTCCTGTACATGTGTAAGAGTGAGACCCTTTCCTTCAGCTATTCACATACCATTTCAGTGCAGAAAGGTATGCTCAGCTGGGCTGATAAACTAATTTAACCTTTATTTATGTATTTAATTGACTTTTTTTTTCTTTTTTTTTTGGCAATAAAGGTGTAGTGGTTGGTTTGTTTTGTGTGTCCTTGCTACAAGAAACTGCAGACACTTCTGGCGTAGAGGCATTTTGGAGGCAGCAGCTGCTGTTGGCCTCACTCAGTAGTCAGTGAGAGGGTATCGCAGGAAGATGAAGATAAGGATGATACAGAAGGTGGCAAGGGCTGAGCTGGTGATGTTAAAAAGCCTGGCTGTCTTGGCATCTTCAACTGCTCCATTCAAGTCATTGAGGAGTTTCTTATCCCGGACCTGAGACAAAAAGATAATTAAATAAAGTAATTGCAACGTGTATGGCAGACATAACTTGTTTCAAGCAACAGCCACAAAACCCAGTGCACCTCTAAGTGGTTACCTGTACAGGTGCACTGTGAGGGCTGGGCTGGCCCTCTTTGTATTTGAGCACTTGGGGTGCTGTAAAATGCCCTGAGGTGAGGTTTGCAGGAAGGAGCGACCCATTGCTGTTACCAACCAGGCAAACCAGGGCCCCATGGCCCTCGGAGTGGAGCAGCACCATTTGGAGCCTGAAGGTGCACAAAGGAACTGAGATGCCATTGTACACCCCAGGCACAAAGGCACTAAAGCACCCTTTCCCACCGTGTCACAGCGCCCTGGCCCTGCAGCGCCAGGTTCGGCTCACCCAGCCCACGTGGGAGAAGGCTGGCTGCAGTTTTGGTGTGCATCCCTGTGCCTCTGTCTGCACTGAGGGGCCGAGCGGGCACGGTGAAACCTGGCACGGCATCCTACTGCAGCTCCAGGGCTGTGCACGAGCCTCCAGCATATTAAGTAGTCCTGGGTTAATGAGTTCCCTTCCTTTTGCAGGTCTTATGCGGATGGTGTAGCATCTCTGCCACAGGCAGCTTTCTATTCTGACAGCACAGCCTGCTCCCTTCATTATCCTGTGGGCTGGGACTTTATGGGCTTTCCTTGGGACAGCTCTGCAGTGGGCGATGATTGTGCATGTCCATGTCACTGGCCTGTCCCCACCTCTTCCAGGCTGCCAGGCAGAGCCATGGCACTGCCAGGCAGCAATGCCACTGAGGAGAATTACCGATGTACTAGCGACAGCATTACCAGGCAGCAGATGGCACTGCAAGGCAGCAGATGATGCTGCCAGGCAGCAGATGACACTGCCAGGCAGCAATGGCATTACCAGGCAGCATGTGGCATTACCAGGCAGTGGATGGCACTGCCAGGCAGCAGAAGGCATAGCCAGGCAGCACATGGCACTATAAGGAAACGATGGCATTGCAAGGCAGCAAATGGCACAGCCAGGCAATGATGCTACAAGCAGGCAGAGATGGCACTGTGAGGCAGTGACAGCACAGCCAGGCAGGCAGTGATGGCACAGCCAGGCAGGCAGCTGATGGCACTGTCCACAAGCAGCAGCACTGCAGCTGGATCCCAGCAGAGGAAGGGTCAGATTCCACTGCTTCCTAGCAGGGATATGTCCCTGTCCTCAGGCTGCCCCTTCAGCCAGCTCTCAGCAGACTCAGGCAGCTGGAGCCACAATGATGAACAAAAGGACCTGGACAAAAGAACAGGACACTTGACCCATCATCCATTTCCCATATCCGTGGGGTGCCCAGGGTGTGGCAGGTCCTGCCCCACTGCCCGCTCTTGGGTGGGGTTGTGGGGAGTGGGGCTGTGAGCCCTTCACCTGCCCTGCTGCCAGCAGTGAGAGCCCCACTGGGCACTGCTGGCTGCACCCCAGATGTGGGTGGCAAGCTGCAAAACCCAGCACCAGAGTCAGACCGAGGAAAATTAAAAGGCTTTTATCGATCAGAAGCTTTCTGACAAGACACTGCAACAGATTCAGACCACATCTTACAGACTTTTCTCTCTTCCTTCTGCAGTGCTTACCCACAGGGCTGTCCTGAAAGCCTTCTGCTGGACATGGGGAAGGGTTGCTGCACCCCTTGTTCCCACTGAGTTGTGCTGGTTCACGGGTCCTCCAAAACTCCATTTCAGACCCTCAAGCAACATTCCTCCTCTCCATCACACCAATGAGGACCTCCTGCACAAGCAACCCCTGATCTTCTGAACTGTGGGCAGGGAAGCTGCTGTTGACATGAGACACACAGAATCTGGTGCTGGCAGGCACATATGCAAGAAGGATTTTTCATACTTGTATTAAATCAAACTGTGCCATGTTCTTGGCCTCTGATGTGCCCTGCTCATTGCAGCCTGGAGTTGGAGCTGGGGCCATCTACTCATTGCCCTGCTGTGGAGTGCTCAGCTCAGCATCCTTCTGGGATCGGGAAGAGGGGATAGTCACAAACTGCACGTGTCTTTGGGGCACACTTGGCTGGAGCTCTCAGCAGAGGAAATGATCTCTGGGAAGGCATCAGGCCGGCAGCTTGGGAGCCCACATGCCTTTCTGTGTCAGCTGAATGTCCGGGATGACTCACATTTGAAATTATTCAGTAAGTTTAACATGCTCTCAAAAACCCCTGGGCTCAGCAGCACCAGACATTTGGCACCTCCTCACGCACTGGTGAGAAGCCCCAGAGGTGCTGGATCCAGGCCAGAAATCCCTCTTGCTGCTCCCAGCAGACTCTTTGAAGCTCTCACACACTTTCCTCTTCCCAGCGGTGGGGCTGCCTCAGGCAAAACCGACATGGAGCAAATGCCTTTTGCCCCTTCCTGCACTGTAACCCAGTGTTCTCTGCTGCAGGCAAGCTGGTGTTACTGTCAGTGTTTGCCAAGCAGACACAGGTTTCTCCAGCAGACCAGCAGGGCCAGCACACTGACCTCTGCAACCCTCCCGCAGCCAAGCCGCTTCACCTTTGTGGGGCCAGCTCCTGTTGGCCCCAGGAGCTTTCTCCTACTCCTCATCTCCTGTTCCTCCTGTCCCTGGGGTGCCCTACAACCCTAATTTCCATACTCAGCCTTCTCCAGTGCTCCCAGCAGCCTCCCCCAGCAGCATTTCCCACCTGACACCAGCTCCCACTCGTGTCTGGTGCTTTAACCCTTTCCCACAACACACTTCAGCAGCACCTCTCCCTGACTTTCCCATTGCTCTCCCTTTGGCCCTGCTCCTGTCATGCTGCTGCTGCTGTGGCGAGGGGTGCCTGGGGCTGCCCTCTCCCCAGTGACACCACTTCCCCACAGTTCCTTTTTTCTGTCCCTTCCATCTCTTCTCTTTCCTGTTGTTTGTGTCCAAACGATGGCCACCTTTGACTCCTAGCAAAGGGCACCCAGCTGCCTCCTCTCCCTGCACCTCCAGCTGGTCCCACCCACACACTCCTGCCAACCCCTGTGGCTTCAGTGGTCACCCTCATGAAAATCATCCCTGATTGCCCATAATCATTTATTCTGAAATGGAGCCTCTAAGCGCCAGACAAGTGCAAGGGCCCCCATGGCATAAAGCACAACGAAAAGGAGTTTCTCCTTACACAGCTCCAGCCTCCCACATCTCTCCAGGGCAGCCTCGCCTCCTCCTGCATGGCCTTGCACCCCCAGATGCTTCCAGATGTCTCCCTTTAATGTCCTGCTGTGGCAACTGAGCCAGGCTCTGGAGGAGCTCTCCTGGAGCGCAGATAAGTGTTTCAGCTCCTTCCCTGCTTTGTCCTTAAGGAGATGCTGGTGTCTTTCTTATAGCCCAGCTTCAGCTCTTCCTATTTTCATGCTCCTGTGGCCACCATCATCATAATGTGCTGGCAGCTGGTGCACGAGCTTCTGGGTGCCCTGGAAGCTGATTCTTTCCATAGCCAGAGAGATGAAGCATAGTGAGGGACAGGTCCTCAAGGTCACAAGGCTGAATGCCCACCCCAGACCCAGGTGTGGTGTTTTCTTAGTCACAGGCTCTTCTCATCATCCCTTTGACCCTTCTCACCTTGCCTAAAACTAGATGGGGACTTTTGGCCTTGCTTTGCACTGAGATGACTGAGGTGTGAGGATAAATACATCTGCTGTCTGGGGCTTCCCTGGGCACCTCCAAGCACTCTGTGGTGGCATCTTTGGAGATCCCCCCTGGACAAGGCAGAGTTCACCTCTGATCCAGGCTGGCAACTCACATAATTTATTTCTTCTTCCATGCCTATCCTTACATGAAACACAGCCAGCTTTTGTGCCCTAACATGCAAACTTTTCTCCTCTCCTTTCCCACCAACAAAAGGCAGTGTGGCCTTCACATCCATCCATCCATCCATCCATTCTTGCCTGTCACCTCCCTGCTGCTTGCCTTGTCTTCCAATATCTCCATCTCACTGTGTCCTCCCACACCTCCAGTGTGCCAGTGCCCAAGGGTTCTTTCTCTCCTCCCTCTCATCACCATCCTCTGCCCTTTGTTTCCTTGGGGTTTTTACGTTCTGCTTCCTCTCCAAGTGCTCCCCTTGGCTCCTACCACCCCACTCCCTCTCCCAGCAGTCACCTCCCCTCTCTCTGCCCTGAGGCTCAACCCCTCTCATTTTTGGGAGCAGCAAACTTGCTGCTCTAGTAAAAAGTGCTGCCTCAGCTTGCAGAAGGAGACAAATGGTTTGTTGATAACGAGTCTAATGAGGCTGTTTTTAAGGCAGCCTGGAAGTCCACAGCTGGTTGTCAGTAAACCCATTTCTATGCAGAGCTCCGTGTCCCTGCACAGAAGGAGCTCTGGAGGCGATCCTTGGATTTATTTGCTCTGTGAATTGCTCAAGAGCTCTCCAGCCCACGTGCCTCTGCCACACCGGCACTGGCGTCACGGGACTGTCACCCCTGCATTTCACCCACGTCCATAAACCATTGCTCCTTCTGAAAAGCAGGATGAGAGCCTGCTTGAGAGGCTGGGTGTGGCAGCTTCTCAGGGTTAATAAATAGCTGTGGATTTGTGCTGGTCTGTTTCCACTCGAAACAAGGAAGATCAACAAGTGGCAAGAGGGGAGGGCAAACAGTCGTGCCCACAGCTGTGTGCTAAGGGCTGGGCAGAGAGTGGGCAAGAGAGCTTGGCATATTTCCATGACCTCAGGGGGCAAGAAAACTCTGCAAGCAATGCTGTGGGCTGCTGGTGAGGTTTAAAAAGCCAGCAAGGCTCCTCGGCATTTTCATCTCTGTAGAGCCACAGTGAGGCATCCATACTGCGGCTCATCTCAGATCCCAGCTCCTCTGATCTACTGCCTCATGGCACAATGGGTACAGAGGACTTGGCTCACCCCAACAGTCTCCAGAGACGAACCTCTGAACAACTGAAGTGAGCTCTCCTGCCACCAGGCACTGATGCATCATTCATTACCACTTGGAGCTGGGAAAGGGAAGGAGCTACTGAATATCAGACCACAACATTTGCTTCTGAACAAAAACAACTGAATGCAAAGCGTTGCTGTTGGACTGATTCTTTTATCTGTGCTAGTCTGGAGTTAGGGTTACTTTAGGGTTTCTAACTTGCCTGGTCCTGCTGTTGATCTCTTCTCCCCACACGTGTGAGCTTCCAGCACACACGATAAGATGTCAGCACCTTGCTTGCACTCCAGGAGGCTGACCTTGAGAAGCCTGAGATGATAGAAATTACCCCTGGGGGGATCCCTGAGTTGTGTGACCCTGTTGTAGCCCAGCAAGCTGTGTTTGCTGAGGATCTGGCCTGCTATGGGGGTAAAGATGAGGCATGCTGCCACACGCCTGTTCAGAGTGCTTGGCTGTGAGGTTTGACACACAGAACCTGCCTTGTATGTCACAGTTTCTACCCTCACCTGATTTCATGTGTTTCTTTTCTTCACAAATTCTTTGGTGCTGGGGTAGGGGCTTTTGACTTTTTTTAGTAAATGGTTGTCACCACAAAATAGCATTTCCCTGCAGAAAGAAATCTAGAAGGCTGTAGCTAGTATGCAAAAGGCCAGGCAGACATGCCCATTTTCCCAGATGTGGCTGAAACCAATAAAATAGGGCAAGAGGAAGGAGACAGCTTCACAGTAATATTCAAGTGTACCAAGGATATAACTGTCTTCCAGTGTGGGCATTATGCTGCTGAAACCAGAGGAAATGCCAGGGTGTGCTAAGATATATACTGAAACATCCCATGGACTTGGGTCACGAAGGAGATACTGCTTTATTAACAGTATGAATCTGTCAGAAGCGGGTGACCTTTATGACAGGGAATTGAAAATGCTATTTCTGATAATGAAAGCGGTAATTCCTGAAGTTGCTAGATGTTTCAGTTATTTAAAGGAAGTGTAAAAGCTGTAACCCAGGAACTGCTTAATGGCATCAGTGCACTGATGGCCCTTGAGGAAACCTGTTTTCCACTGGCTGAGGGCTCTGCTGTCAGGGGTCCCGGAAGAGGCTCAGGGAGAGGAAGGTGCAGCTTCACTCTTCTCCTTCCTACAGCACCTTAGTCAGTCCCTCCAGAGCAGACATCCTAGAAAGGCCAGACTTAAGTTCCTACTGCTCAAATGTCCTTATATTTAATTGCAGAGGAACAAGAGAAGTCTGTTTAAAGGGATATCTGTCCTCAGGGCATTTCTTGCTCCTGTTTACTCTGAACTTCTGGGAAAAACATTATTGACGGTAAAAGAGAAGAAAACATGTGTCTGGATAAGTAACCATAACACCCTGCCTGGCTAAGCTGTTGTGAAGATCCCTGCAGTAGCTGTGGGCAAGGAACACAGCTGCCTTTCTGAACATCCCAGTATTCCCCAGGACAGACCTGCTACTGCCCCAGCATCTGCATTGCCTCTCACCACCCACCCCAACAGCAGCTCATGAGAGCACTTGGCATCCCTTCAGCCACTTGCTAGCTCTGTCCTCTGCCTCTGAGGGACATTTTATTTCTATTTTCCCCCTGCCACAGAGTCACAGCCACTGGGGAGCTCCAAAACCAGAGCAGAGTTATTTCTACCCGCTCAGTGTTACCTCTGTTTGGGTACCGTGGTTACAGTTACCGCCTTCTCAGCCCAAAAGCCAAGGCTGGTTTTTGACAGCCATCTTCTATTCTCCTTTCTCTGATTTGCAGCAAATTTGCCCATTTGCCTTCCCTCACCACTGCCTCTTTTTTTCATGCCTGAGTTTGCGTCCTCTAGATCTTTGCAGACAGATGCCGAGCCCACGCCTCTGTTCCGGCACAAGGCCCTGGGTTACTTCTGGGCTTTGCCCTTCCTTGCACCCCATGTTAAGGATAGCAAAGGGTCCAGCCTCTAAGAACTTTCCAGGTGGCATACACTACTCTATCCTGTCACCAGGGGATGGGTCAGCCCTGTTCTCAGGCTGTCCTGCCCTCATTGCTGCAGCAGCAAGGAACCACATGTACCCAGATACCCATGGTAGCCTCTTCCACAGGAAAGATGTCAATCGTTAAAGGCAAATAGAGACAAGGAAAGGCTTAAAAAAACAAGGAGGAAGGCAGATTTTCCCTTTCCTTGCTGGATCAAGGTGCGGGGGTGTTAAGGGACTTGCTCACCCCTTCAATATTAGCCTGCTTCTGACTGGATTTGTCCTTTGCTTGTGGTGATGCTTTGCCCCAGGATGATTTAAGTTATTAAGTGCCTCACCCAGGCAGCAGCAGAGCCTCCTGCACAGGCAATGGATGAGAGCTCACCTCTCATCTTGGGGAATGAGAAACTGAGGCAAGCACCACCAGGCCAGTGCTGGGTGAGCCCAAGACACGGGGCCACAGACTTGTCACTGAGCCTTTCTGATGGAGACCCTGACAGTGTTGGGAGCAGCCTCCTTGCAGTGCTGGGTGCTCACGGTCCAGCTCACAGGAGCTGTATGGGGTTAATTGATCTGCTTCTGTGACGAAGCCCGTCTGCACCCTGGCCTTCCTCTAAATGCTGCCTGCCAAAACAAATCAGCCAGCTCCTCTCCGGGCCACCCAGCCGCCCCGGGCTCTCTGCACATCCATTCACTTAGTTTTGCATCTGGCAGGCAGGGAAGGGGAGGGCAGCTCAGGCCCCTCTCTCCTGGCAGCTGCCAAGGGGCTGCCTGTTTGCCAGGCACCATCCCTGCCGGACTGCTCTCCCCTGCAGCTATCAGGAATAATAACCTGGTCCCATTCCCATCATGGGCTGTGCTCCACACCATCACCCTCTCAAAAAACACAGCTCTGTATCCCCCACTGTGAGAAGCCCCCTGCACCCTCTTCCACCTTCTCACCACTCCCATGATGCTGGCAGGTCTCCAGGCCTTATTTTGGGATTTTCAGGGCTTGGGGTGGGGGAAGCTGGCCACGAGTTCTGGTGTTTTAATTACGCAGAGGGCAAGAAAGAAACAGGCGGGATTGCCCTGCACTTTGTAAGCTTCTTACCCGCTGCAACTTGCCAGCTGATGGCTGATCCTGGCTGGCTGCTTCTTACTGTTCTTGCCTGACTACCCAATGCTGCTGGGTCCTATCCTGATGATCTCTAACAGCCAGGATCCCAAATAAAGGACCTAGTGCCGGCATGCCTGCAGGTGCAGCATGAGCCAAACCAGCCCTGTCACCCTGCCGCCACGGTACAGAGGAGCCTCTGAGGGTACTTGGAGCAAGTGAAAGCTCCTCTTCCCCACCTGAAGTAACATCCCAGGCTCCTCAGCTCTTCCCATCCCCATCCCCATTGTCTGCAGCCTCTCATTTGGGTGGCAAAGATGTGTTTCACATCAGGCACAACCCCCAAACGCTTCCCCCCTGCCTGGCCACCCCCTGCCCCGAGCCTCGCGCTCAGTACTCACTTTCAATGAATAGGCCAAGGCGATGAAGCCGAGGCAGCAGAAGTTGAGGTATACAAAGTTGAAGATGGACCAGAGATAGTAGTCGTTCACCTCGGTGGTGTCAGGGTAGATTTCAATGACAGTGGTGGGGTTGGTCATCGTCTTCTTCTCCACCGAGTGCTTGCACGGGACCGCTGGCCGCAGGCTGTCCCCTTTGCAGCTCTTGCTCTCCATGAGATAAACGGCAGAAGAAGGAGACAGGACGGGCGAAGCTTGCCGGAGAGCTGGGGGCTTGGCGATGCAGGCGAAGCAGCCCTGCGGGGGCCCTTGCGGGGGTCTCGGGGTCCAGGCCACCCCCTCAAAGGGGCATGGCGGGCCCAAGGGGGGGTCCTGTGTCCTCTCCGTGGTGGCTGCCGCGGCGTCACCGCGCTCTGCCCTGGCAAAGCGAAAAGCCCCCCCGTCAAAAATGGGGGTGAGGGGATGGAAAGGCCGGGGACAGGGGGAGAAGAGAACGGGGGGAAGGAGCAGAGAAGGGGAGACCTGGGGGGAAGGCAGGAGAGACAGAG